>CM076578.1:1634836712-1634986032 GCA_034641835.2 Pinus albicaulis | reverse complement strand
GGCCGAGAGGGCAAAGCCCAGCCACAGGCCGCGCAGAGAATTGAGCTCAACCTAGTCTCCTAAATTGAGTTCATTTAATTGTCAACCAAAAAATTTTATAATGTTAAAACGTTGCATAACATGAAAATATTGGGCCCCGTGGGACCCTCATTTGAATTGTGTTAGCATGTGCCCCACATACCAGATTGGGTCACCTGGACCTGACAAGAATGATGATTAGGCATATTTCTAACGTGATGCCAACGATGTGTGACACATGGCATGTAGATTTAACCCATTGGATGGCCATGAAGTCCATATTTGGACAACATGTGGCACCTCTAAAGGATGCCACATGGTAGGCTGACGTCACCATGATGTCAGCGAAACTTTAGGAATCCATATGACCAAGAGGATTGTAGTAACAAATTTTGCATTGGGATTAGATTTCTAATGAACTTGGATACATCATGTTCAGAGTGGAGCCCTCCACGAATAGTAAGATGTGGATTTCAGGGCTGAATTCCATCACAAGCCAAATTCCCATGGAAATCTACGGTGGGACCCCTCTAGTGGAAAGGTAGCACCAAGACAGATTATGTTATGGATAATGGGTGCAACTAGAAGTCTGAGGCATTTGGGTGAACCCAAGGAAGCGAGGCTAAAAAGCCCAAAATTAGGCCTAGACAAAATGTGTGCGATGATGGGAATTAGTCTAGAGGCTCAGGATTCAAGGATTGTTGTAAAGTGGAAACTTGTGGGAAGACCAGATTTTGTCATTATCCAAATATATTGATAATTTAACACACTGTGGGTTGGATTTGTGGTCCCACAAGCAATGTGGTGTAGTGGGTGCCACATGGACCTAACTACGATCATGTTCGTACTGGGGATGACATGGAACAACCATAGTGAGGTGGGGTTGCCATGTGACAGGTTTATGCGTAGGTGGCAAGGATTAAATGATCAAACTTCAAATGGGCATAGCTTTCAATGTGGGAGTTAGATTCATATAAACAATTATATCACCAAAAATCTCTTGACGAGATGAATATGATGGTGGCGTTTATTTTAAGTTTTGAGAAGGTTGGAAAATAATGAGTTTTGTGACCCCATCTTCATAATATATATTGGAGATGAGGTAAACTTTGATGTAATTCCCTCCACTTCCTGAGAATAACCCAAGGGGGGGGAGGGTGTGTTACATTTTCCAATTTTAGGTATGGTAGGATCATCATGAATCCCTATTAGGTTTGGAAGAACCCAATAAGAGGAGTATTTCATAATAAATCCATCAAGGAGTAAGCATAATAACATATGATATGGTTTGGGGTTTACTTCATGGATGGTGTCATTAACATGCAAGGTTATATAAGATATTTATCCACATGAGTGCCTTTGTAGAGGGAGAACTTATGCATTGAGTCACCCTTTCCTTGGCACTATGTCTTACTACCCCTTTCTCATATTTTTCTTGTATTCTCCCTTTTTTACTTTGTTTCATATAGCCCCATTTCCTTGTACATGCACTTCATTGTGTAAGGGTTTGGGATAAGTTACCTTAGTCCTTTTTAGTTATGCATTTCATTGCATAGGACCTGGGGGAAATGACATCATAATAAGGGGGTGGAGATCAAAATTTGCTTCGAATTTTGACTTGTCATTGATATCCCTTCATTTTCTTTTGCATTTATACATTGCTCTTTTGTAATAAAACTTCATCAACCCTGAGCTTCAAAGCCATTGCTTCTCATGGGATTAGGAAGCATGAGCCTTTTTGGGAGGCATGTAGCAAACAACCCAAAAGAAAGGACAATGTATAAGGGAAAAATTGAGCATGGTATGTATTGAAAATTACATGTGCATGTTACCCAGTCCCCTTGTTTTGCCCCTTTTGTCTAGTAGTGTCAACAACTAACTAGGAGATTGATGATGACCACCAAGGTGAAACAATGTTGAAGGAATAACTTTCGAGCATCATGATTCATTATCTAATTTAACAAATTATCACTAATTTCATGTAAAATGAAATGGTCGTTAAGACTTAATATGAAGCACTAGACAAATGTACCTCATGTGTGTCAAGCACCATATCAAATGAGTGAGTTGAGCATGATATGAGAGGCATATATTGGTAAATATCTAGGTAGAATCTTGAATTTCATCATTGGGACCATTGTCTACGATGTGGATCAATGAAGAAAAAAATCTCCTATAGTTGCCTCTAGAAGTCAGGGGATAACATTAGGTATATGTGGAGAATGGCTAGGCAAGGAATAATCAATAGTTTTATATGTAACTAAGATGGTATAGTAACAATCTTATTCCAATGTATATAAATTATATTTAATCCAATTAATGTTACCAGGAAGACTTGCATTAATTCACCTTGTCATATACAACACAAACCTTTGAGTTTAAAACCTAAACTCTCTATAAAATTGTTACTTGCCTTCATATGAGGCCAAATAAGATGTCGAAGATATTCATTGGCAAAATAAATAAGATAAAGATGTTGATTGGCAGACATAAAGTGTCTTATATATTTTGAATATATTTTGACCAAAAACTTGGGATAAAATGTAGGTAAGTGCATTAATTTATGAACAAAAATAGAAATTTGACAAATCGATTCAAAGAGTCCATGTGGCTTGAAAGAAACAGACTAATAGAGTGGTTATTACTATCATCTACCAAGAGGTCAAAAAAACATATTTCTAGTGCACATTAAGATATTTAAGCAATAAATAAACACATAGTTCATATAGAACCAATATTTATGTGTTCAATCAACATGGAAAACTATTTTATGTTGTTTTTTTTTATGTAGTCTAATCCACATGGTGAAATTTCATAATTGGTTAAGTTAAATGGAGTTGCCTCAAAAAACCAATAATGGAAAATCACATAGCTAGATTCGTGGTTTCATAGGAATAGCAAGAGGTCATTTCATTTAAATTTGGTAAAAATTGCCATAGAATTTCCTTATGTATTATTCAAAAGTGTAATACATGTACCTTCTAATGGTTCAAGTCTAATTAAATTTGGAGTTAGAAGCTTAAATTTATTAACCTTGTATTAAAACTAGTTTCCACGCCATTAACATGAGACGTGACTTTACATGGTGAGTGGTCAGGTAGATATCTCCATATTTTCTTAATAAAAGTTTACTTCAAATATACAAAATTTAATATCTTAGAATGGTATTTCCAATCATGTCGTTTTTGTGATTAGATTCATCAATTTTTTCAAAGTTGTTGCAATAGGTGGATAAACAACAATTTTCCATCAATTTCCTTGCTTCTCAACTCATTTTTTAATGTATAGCATTGCACTTTTTTGCAAATCAACGTATTCTTGTGGCCATATAGCTTAGGTTGGAGCTTTGATAGTCTAATCCAAAGGCCATATTTCTTTGACATCACTTCCATAACACGTTGAATCCTAAAATTATCCTCTTTGTATCCACGAAGGGTGAGTGAATTCATTCTTCATATCCACTTTCAACAAGGTTTCCTCTTTCAATGCATGTAGGGAAAAATAATCTACACCCAACATCTCACTAGATATAGAAATCAAAAGAGTCATACAAATCCAAAAGACTCATGTATAGTTACAAATGCTCACACACATAGAGCTACAAGACTAACTTAGAGTCACCAAGACTCACATAGAACTGCAAGACTCGTGTAGTCTCAATAATGAAACACAACCATTGATGCAACTACTTTTCTAGGTTGTACAAAGGTCCCATCCTGATTATTGCCATGCAATTAACCCATTTTGTATCTCATAGGGGTTTTTGGTTAAAACCCCTAGCATCATAGTGAAAACATTGAAGATCATGTATTGCATAAGTATAACATATTTGTTAAGACCAATATTTTTCTATGTCATTTTAAGTCCAAGCACAAAGAGATACCACATAGAATAAGCTATATAAGAGAATATGATATATAGTGGGAGACCCCTCATGGGAAAGAAAACCCATTTTGAAATGCTACCTTGTATTAATCAAACAATTTTAGAGTACATAATTCTTGTTGTTAAGAATATGCAATGAACAATCCCAAATCTTTGTTAGCCACCATTAGTGCAATAAATCCCATGTAAGTTTAAGATAAAATTGTTAGGTCCAAGCACAGCGTAATGCATTCTTAGCTTTGTCAGTTCACCCATGGCCCTTCTTGAAAATGACATCGGGTACCCTTTTTCGATTCTAATTAGATGAGAGTTAGCCTTCTTCTCTAGTAACTATTATTATCTCAGAGATCACAAATGATTATAGCCTTTTGGAAATGATACCTATTGTATTAGTGAAGTCATTTGCTTCCTTTTATTTATAATTATCTTTTGTCACTGGTAGGATCCAACAAGTTTCAACGATGTGAGATACCAAAGCTCGCTCTCCCATGTGAAAGCTCTCAATAAACTTGAAATGGAATGGTGGAAATAAGAGAGAGAATGGAGAATGGAATTTACCTCCCTCATTAGTAATATGTCTTCTCTCTAGGCTTGGTATGTGTGGGGGATCCTAGTTTATCTCAAAGAAAAAACATATCTATCTTATGCAGGGGGATTAGGGATTTCGTGCATTAACCAAGCGTAAGTGTATACATTACCCCAAAGGTTGTGATTAGAGATAGAAGCACGAATTCAATATCTAATAATGGTGGGAGGATTTAGCACAATCATCTAATTGACGCATAAGAAAGATCTTATAGTCAATTCCAAATATACTTCTATAATGGTATGACCTAAGAAAGAGGGCTTACGAGAAAATAAATAAATAAATAATAATAATAATAAATAAAATAAAATAAAATAAATTTGGGAGCTCAAGGTAATTGGTTTATTAACCACTCAAACCACAACTTAATTAACCTTGTGCAACAAGTACCATGGAATTACTATGCCAAGTGTCTATCACATGTCAGTCTCACTTCCATGGAAAGATAATAAACATGATGAGACCCAAGATCCCCTCACAAATTCTCATTTAGCAGGAATGATGGAACTTGAATGTAGAGATATCATTTATCATAGGTGAGGTGGGTAATGGAGCATCATCCATTTTCATTGTGGAAGGATAATGGGAATTAATTATGCTCAATTGGCTTCTGTGTAGAATTCACCATGGTTTATAGGTCGATGGTCGGTCGTTTGATCACTCAGATTGTATTTTGAGTTCCATCGACCTTTAAGGTTTGAGTGTCGATTTGTCAGCCATTCGTTGTTACACATGGTGTGGAATTCTATTTGTAAGGATTTATTTAAGAATCCTTAGGTTTTGGATATAGTTTTGTCAAATTCATAAAGCTTGCTCTAATTTATTGGTTAGCGGTCGATCTTCTAAACAATTTGTTTGTTCTATGTTTTTTGGGTTTCATTGGTCTTCGAGATTTGAGTGCCAATTCATTAAACATTCCTTGTTATAGTTGGTATGGAGCTGTTTTTGTAAAGAAGGGAAGATGATTATTGGATGTTCTATATGTGTATTTTACTCGTTAAAATTGGTTTCATCCCTGCTATAAATGTATTATTTTTGGTGTTCTAACTCTAAGCTCTATCTCACGAATCCTTAGGTTCAGGGTTTTATATTTGTCAAATTGCTATGATACAACTTTCTCATATGGATTTTCCTTATGGTTCAGGATTATAAATTATGGACCATCGGGATTCACAAGAACTCATGAGGATCCTTAGGCCCCATGAATAAGTGATACAACACAATAAAACATCAATTTTATCTCCTACTTCCAAATTCCATGAACATGAACAACAATGCATCTCCCAAATTGTAGATATTGTTAGTGCACTGGTTGAGGTTAAGCATCAACTTGCCATTCTTTAAGAAGAGTGCAATGTGATAAGGAACTTGGTGGTGGGTTTGCAGAAATATGTTCAATTTAGGGCATCCAATCAATAACTTCTTGTAAACTGGGATTAAGGGGAATATATGGAGGAGTATAGTGTGCACCAACTCACTAAAGCTATGGAAAAGGCCACAATTTGCAATATCGTTCGTTGGTAGATGTTTTTTAAGGCTATTACAATTTTAGACATATTTTAAAAAATCTATCATAGTAGTAAGAACTAAGAATTTTTACGAGATGACATGTATAAACTTTGTATTTTGTTAAGGATATATATGACATGTTTTAAACTTAAGGGAATTATGTATGTTTTATCATTGTTGTTTAGCTATGCTGCAACCATTTTAATCATGTAAATTACATAAATTTGGTTAAAAAAAACTAACAACTCTTATCCGCCCTTCAGGAGGATATATCATATTCGAGTATGCTTTTTACTACAGTAGAAATAAATGTACATAACCTTGCAAGTTTCTCTCCAAATTATCAACTAGATGTGCTCAACTATGCACTCCTTCTACATTAACAAAGATGCACATATCCTTCTAAATTTAACAAGTAGATATGCATATCCTTTAAATTAGCAATTGAATGTCTCCCTTAAAATTTCTCACCACTTATCCCCTTTTCAATCCTTTTTATTCAAACATTACATCAAATGATTTAACAATTTATCAAAACATTGCTTTTGAATAATCAAACGTCTACAACAAGGGTTGGTAGACGCCCACGGAAGGGGGCATATTTTCCCTAGAGGAAAAGTGGAATCCACCTTTACGTAGAGTTTAGGAAGAGCCTCAAATAATCAAGTTGAAGTCTATTGTGTTTTCCAAGGTTTGACCTTGGATAAGGCACAAGGTTTCTCATTTATTACAATTGTGGGAGATTCAAAATTTGTCTTTGATTATATTCAAAATGTTTCCTCTAAGAGATCTAATTATTCTATCATGTTTTCATCACATAAGGTTCCTTCTGGGTCATTTTTTAATGTAAGTTTATACTACATCCTTTGGCATAATAATATTATTGCGGATCACATGGAAAACAAACTCATAATCATGGAGACGAGATCATTTTTGATAAATGATCACCTTTCTCATTTTCCCATCTCAAGATCTTGGAGGAATATGGACAAGGGGGGGTGATCACACTCTTAAGGGTTAATATGAGGAATTAAAAATTAGTTAATGGTGATGGGTTGTATATCTCATCGTTGACTCCCTTTACGTCTATATGTGGGCATGATGAGGACCCATAGGATGACCATATTACATGCAATTGGTGAAATTTACGAGACAACACCACCCACTGTGGATTAAATTTGATCATGATGGATCGAGTAGGATGCAGATTGTAGGTATGAATGTTTACAGACTTGCATGGAATTCCTCGATCTTGGATTGGTATGTGAGGGGCTTATCCCTTAGCTTGCATACATTTTCCTTAATGCGCTTGTTGGTAGCAAGCAGGGAGAGTCATATTTGTCACTCCAAAATCATGGAAGAGGGTGCAACAAGGAGCATGATGTTAATCCTAGGAATTTTGGATGGATTTTCCCATTGTGATCTCCATGGGATCAATCTGGTTTGGAGATTTATTGTCATGTTCTTCTAATCCTTGATTTATATATGCTCGTGTTTCTAATATTCTTGGTTGTCATCCCTATTGCAAGAATTTTTTCATTTTAGAGAAGTTTAGTTGAGTTTGCAATCTTCATTTTAAGATGGTTGCTCCTTCAAGGCTTGATTTGGGATCCTTTTGGTAGGATTTGGTAAATGTTTGCAGTCAAGTATTCTGGGGCATTTACATAAGTTGGGGGAAGTAAGGTTTGTCTTTGCTCCTTTCTCTTATATGTTCAAATTTCTGTAGGCTTGGTTTCCCTTATTCATTGTCTACTCCTTTGAGATCTCTTGGACCCAATATTTGGTTGATTCTCTAGTCCTTTGTTTACCTGGAATCTCCTTATTTGTGCCCGCGTGTAGCTTCCTATCTTCTCAGGTGTGTTTCTCGGACATACTGGCTGGTTGTTTAGACCTCAGTTCTTTACAATGTGTGGGATACAATCATAATTGCAAAAGTATGGCCTAATAAAGGCAAGGGCAAGGGAAGGTTAACCATCATGTTTGGATGGAGGATATATATAGTTTATAGAAGGGTTTCTTTCATTTGTAATTTCAACAAAACCAAATTGCATCTTCTTTAACAATTGTGATGGACCTTGTGGTGGACCAAAATTTCAACTGCATAGCATGGAGGATGAAATGGCTTCTCTTCATCAACAAGTGGTGGATCTTCAAGCCTTGTTGAGTCAATTACAGATGAGTAACTCCTTTGTTGAAGCTTCTCTTGATCCTATTTATCCTAAATTGCTGAATTTAAATGTAATCATGCCTCCTATGAAGGATTTAGTCATGGGTCAAGAGAGTATCCCCCCTTCTAAAGTTTAATTTGCATGATATTCATGTGCATCAAGGTTTTGGCTTCTTTCTGGATAATTTATGTATCTAACATAATTCTTTCTTGTAGTTCTGATGTAGGCATCTACAAAACATTATTACTAACATTTGCACGACCTGCAAAGGGAACACCGGAGGCGCACGCAAGCTGCAAACTGACAGAGTTGACAAGTTGACAGATGGAAGTTTTTTATTGGTTTGAGGAGGTGCCACGTGTCTAAATTTTATTGGCTGGAAGGGCGATAGGAAAAGCTTCTCATTGGCTGGGGTGAACAGTGTCTGCTCACCCAAAGCCAACAAAGAGAATGCCTCCGGCGTAAATATATGGGCAATATATTTTTTTAGAATCTCAAAATCGTGAGCTTCAATTTTTGCAACCTTTGTTGTGTGGATTTGTATAAACAAAAATTTACTATATATATATATATATATATATATATATATATATATATATATATATATATATATATATATATATATTTTGTAGTTAAAAAGCAAAAAATTGAAACCTCTACAATATTACCTCTTTACATAATAATAAGAATTAATGAAATAAGACCTATTGTTGTAGTCACATAAAACAATATTACGTACTAATGTATTAGTCTAAATATTTTACAAATTTTATATTTTCTAGCCATTCAAAAGAAAGGAAAGGGAAATCGGTACTTTTTGTTTAAAATTTGGCATAAATCATTTTGGATTAATGGAATTGTAGATATCAGTCATTAACATTGCAAATTAGGTTTCTAAGAGTATTCAAGTGTATAAATTCATTTCTACATTTAATTTCAATAAATACAAAATAATAATTTTAACTAAAAATTTATAACCAAATTTTAGTAATGATAAATAAAAATTCAAAATTGTAAAAGGTTAACCTTCTATAACTATTTTATTTATACAAAGATAATGATCATTATTAATAAAGTTTTTATTAAAAATATAACTAGCTCACCTATATAAATTAAATGGTTGTTAGCCTTGAGGGTTAGGTCAATTGCTCGAGTCCCTATCGTTGAAGTACCTTTTCTATTGATAGATCATAGGTTCAATTTCCTCGACACCCTGGGGGTCAACCTCCATGGTTGAGACGATAGGAAGTGATCCCTTCGGATGGATCTACATGATACATATATTTTGTGGACATAGTGGTCACCGATCTCTAGGGTTCATGAACCACATAGAAAAAAAACCCTGAGGGTTAGCTCAATTTGTCGAGTCCTTGTCGTTACAAAACCTTTTCTATTAAGAGGTAAGGGGTTCAATTCTCTCGACGCTCTCGAGGTCAGGGTCTGTGGTTGAGCCCATAGAAAATTAACCCTTCCGGTGGATCTTCTTGATATAAATATTTCATGGATGTAGTAGTCACCGACCACCGGAGTCCGTGAACAACATAGAAAAAAATAATTAATTAAATGATGGATAAACTTCTATCTGAATCAATCTATGGGAAGCATCAAAACACCTACTTCGTGACGCATCTCACATTGCCATGATTTAAAAAAATCATGAAAAAAAAAACTAAAATTTTAAATTGTTATTATTATTATTATTATTATTATATTATTATTATTAGTATTGACTATAAAAAAATATTATATAAGTTAAACATATATACATTTAAAAATCATTTAAATATTCTCTCTAAATAGGTTTGGTACGATACCATGGGTCAAATACTAAATGCCCAAAAAGCCATATATATATATATATATATATATATATATATATATATATATATATATGATTAGAAGGGGAAAATGACCCCCCGAATGGGGTGACTTTCAAGATGGAGGAGGTGGGCATGTTGCCACCACCCCACCTAGCCAATGGGCCGATGGATGTGGCACCATGCCCCTGACAAGTGTAATTTCAACCTGCTGGCCTTAATCCTTTATGTATTTGGGCAAATGAGAGGATGAGGTGGTGGAAATTTTTATAACACACAACATGGAAACATGGTGGCCATATTGGCATGCTTAGTATTGTTAAATAACCGGTACATCTCCCAGGATCAAACCAAGGGAGGGGCACTCTAGTCTGCAGCAAGACACCCCCATGGAGACACAGGGTATGAGGTAGTAAAGAATCGAGGAGAGAGTGGTTAGGAAACAATTTTTCGAGTAAAGGGGTGCTCCACCCTTCGGTCTAATAAGTAGTGGGAGGTATGCTTGGGCTCTTGGCCATGGCTAATGACTTAGGAAAGTTCTAGTTCAAGAAGGTGTAGGGATTATGGCAACAACGACATTATCTGTCTGAATTGGAGAATTCCAAGCTCATAGGAGCTGAAGGGGGAATTATTGTTTCTTTTCTCTCCTCTCTTTAGGTACCCAAGATGGAATGCTCCATATGTTTCACCATATGATTGTGCCGATAGGCACTCTACAACCCAGTATAGGGCACATGTGTATATGTAATGTAAGAAAGTTTGTAAACATCTGTAATGTCAGCTCAATTGTAATCAATATATTTGTAATAATTAATATATTTATAACAATAAATAAATATAAATATAAATAAACTCGAGGTATGGTAAATAAATAAAACCTCTTTTTATATTTACTCTACAAACCTCTTTATGTCTACAAAACTAAAAAAAGAGATTTTATTTAGGTGAAACATAGTGATCAATTACCATGGGACAAATTATTATTAATACCATGAGCCAAATAGCATATTTATAAAAGAGGTATGGTAAATAAATAAAATATAAAAGAGGTATAAAGTGGTATAGTAAATAAATAAAAATATAAATAAACTAGAGGTATAGTAAATAAACAAAACATTTTTTTTTATATATTTACTCCATAAACTTCTTTATATTTAGGAACACTCAAAAAAGAGGTTTTATTTAGGCGAAGCCTATGGGACCAATAACATGGGCCAAGTCATTATTAATACCATATATATATATATATATATATATATATATATATATATATATATATATATATATATATATATATATATATACCCTAATATTCATATTAATAATAATAATAATAATAATAAATTTGGATTAATACAATATCAAATTTGTTATATTGTAATATATATTAATATATCATGATATATATTAACTCTAGGTATATATGGGAGGGAAGAACAAAGACATAGAGTGATAGAGGCGGAGAGATAGGGGGAGTGACGAGGGAGAGATGGAGATAAACTGAAGGAAAGGGGAGAGGAGGAATGAAGGGAGAGATAGGAAGAGGAGTGAGAGAGGTAGAGAAGGGTGGGAGAGGGAGAGGGAGACATAAGGATGGAGGGAGGAGAGAGATAAGGAGAGAGGGAGGGATATAGTGAGAGCATTGGAGAGAGAGAGGTAGGAGAGACAAGGAGAGAGAGGAAGGATGAGAGAGAGGAGGAAATAGCGAGGGATAGAGAGATGGAGTTGGAGGGGGGGAGAGGGAGGGAAGAAGAAAGTCATAGAGAGTGAGAAGTGGAGAGAGAGAGGGGGTGACAAGGGAGAGATGGAGAGAGAGTGTGTATGTTCAGGGGTGAGATAAAGAGACAAAGAAGTATATATGGAGGGAATAAGAAAGATGTAGAGAGTGAGAAGTGGGGAGAGAGAGGGAGTGACAAGGGAGAGATGGAGAGAGAGTGTGTAATTGAGAGAGGGCGGGGGGGTGGGAGGGCGGAAGAGGAGAGAGGGATGGATATAGTAACAAAGTTGTAGGGTGAAACGAGAGAGAGAGAGAGAGGTCGGAGAGAAAGGGAGAGAGAGGAAGGAATCGAGAGAGGGTGTGAGAGATTGGAGAGAGGAAGGAATATAGAGAGGATGTGAGAGAGTGGAGAGAGAGAGAGGGAAAGAGAGATGGAGTTGGAGGGGGAGAAAGAGGGAGGTAAGAAGAAATACATAGAGAGAGAAAGGTGGGGAGAGAGAGAGGGAGTTACAAGGAAGATGGAGAGAGAGGGAGAGAGGACAATAAGAGGGAAGAGAGATAGAAGTGGGGGAGAGGGAGAGAAGGGAAAGGGAAAGAGAGAGGGAGAGGAGAGAGGGAGAGGAGGGAGTGATAGATAGAAATATTAGCAAAAGAGATTGTATGGTTTGGGGGTTATATAGAGAGACATAGAGAGATAGAAATATAGATGGGAGGTGAAGATAGGGAAGAATAGAGAGAGGGATAGAGGGAGGGAAGAAGAAATACATAGAGTGAGAAGTGGAGAGAGAGAGGGAGTGACAAGGGAGAGATGGAGAGAGAGTTTGTATGTTTGGGGGTGAGATAAAGAGAGAGAGACAGAGGAAGGAAGAGATAAAGGATGGGAGAGAGAGGAAGCAAGAGAGAGAGGAAGTGAGAGAGTGGTGAGATGGAGGGGAAGATAGATGGAGTTGGAGGGGGAGAGAGAGGGAGGTAAGAAGAAATACATAGAGAGAGAAAGGTGGAGAGAGGGAGAGGGAGTGATAAGGAAGATGGAGAGAGAGGGAGAGAGGACAACATGAGGGAAGAGACATAGAAGTGGGGGAGAGGGAGATAAGGGGAAGAGAGAGAGAGGGAGTGATAAGGAAGATGGAGAGATAGGGTGAGAGGACAATAAGAGGGAAGAGAGATATAAGCGGGGGAGAGGGAGAGAAGTGGAAGAGAGAGATAGAGAGAGATATATATATATATATGAAGAGAAGGGGAAGAGAGAGAGAGAGAGAGAGAGGATGAGGGAATGATAGATATATTGGAGAAAGATAGTGTATTGTTTGGGGTGATATAGAGAGACAGAGGGAGATAGAGATATATATGGAAGGTGATGAGAGGGAAGAAGAGAGAGATGGAGAGAGGGAGGGAGGGACAAAGATATTAATAGATATGGAGTGAGAGAGTGTGTGTTTGGGGGGTGAGATAGAGAGACAAAGAAGGAGAGATGGAGGCAGATATAGATATATATGGAGGGGGGAGAGATGGAAGAAGACTTCTTGCACTAGATGCATTGACTTCGGTGTAGATGGTGATTTATAATCCTATTTGATTACTTGCACTAGATGCATTGATTTCAATGTAGATTATTTCTAATCATATTTGATTCCTTGCACTAAATGCATTTATTTCAGCGTAGATGGTGATTTCTAATCTTATTTGATTGCTTGCACTAGATGCATTAATTTCAATGTAGATGTTGATTTATAATTATATTTGATTGCTTGCACTAGATGCATTGATTTCAATGAAGATTATTTCTAATCATATTTTATTGGTTGCACTAAATGCATTGATTTCAGTGTAGATGGTGATTTATAAATCCTATTTGATTGTTTGCACTATATGCATTGATTTTAGCATAGATGTTGGGTTCTAATCCTATTTTTTTACTTGCACTAGATGCATTGATTTGAGCGTAGATGTTGATTTCTAATCCTATTTGATTACTTGCATTAGATGCATTGATTTCAATGTAGACGTTGTTTTCTAATATTCTTTGATTGCTTGCATTAGATGCATTGATTTCAGTGTAAATGTTGATTTCTTAATTGATGTAATTGGATGTATGATGGTACATTAATTTTAAAGTGATTGGATTAACAATGTGCATTGATTTCAGTGTAAGCACAAAACATTATTGACAATGTACATTTATTTTTGTGTTATAGTAATTCAACCTATTAATATTCATGAGCAAGAGAGACAAGGTATGTTTTTTACTACAACAACTCAAGCTAAAGATTTAAATGGTTTACGATTTCAACTATCATTTTCATATAATCGATATGAAAAAATGACAAAACTAACAAGGGTGACAATAAGAATAGTAGAAGAAAATAGTTTGATATTGGTCACAATGAAGACTATTTGTAATTGACTACATTCTTATTATTCACATTTTCAATCATTCAACACTATTACAGTCACTTTGTATTCAAATTTTTTATTTCATCATTTTTCGTCATTAAAGCTATTAACAATATTTATCATCTCAAAAAAGCGAGGTAACTAAGCAAATTTAAAACTAAATGACCAGATTAATCTTAGACATATTTAGCATATTTAAAATGATTATATTTTTTTCTTTCTAAATAAGACTATTCTATTAATTTGAACATAATATACAATTCGAAGCTTGCCTCCGGAATTTCTATGTTAGCCAATTCTGGAGGGAGCAGAGTTCAGAAAGACAAAAATATGACCGTCCCAGATGGGGAAACCGGTCGAAAAATCACTGCCCTTAGTAGGGAAACCAACATTAACAAGAAAAGACCAAGAGTTTGCCAAATTGTTCAAGAAAAACATGATATCTGAGATATTAAACAAACCAGAGAGAGGTAACCTCTCATTGTTGTGGCTGCATGTCATGCTATGTGTCATGAGGTTGTGGCGGAGGCTCTTTGATGATAAGACACCTGTAATCATCAGAATAATCCTCGTCTTTTTTCGAATGCTGCGCGTTGGGCTCGAGCGTGGTAGCGGTGCGCATAAGGTTGCCACTGCCTTTCCTCTTCTCATCCACCGAGCGTTTGGGACTGCCGCTTCCGCTGCCTTCGCTGCTTGAGGAGTGCGTTCCTGGTTTGACCGGTAGAGCTTCAGATTTCCGAGAGTGCTGAGGGGGTGATAAAGAAATTGTAGATTTCTTGGGACGTTTCCTAGAACCAGACCCAACAGAGATCGAAGGCGTCTCATGAAAGCTGACAGTGATGGTGGCGGTGACTCGAGGTCTGTCCAGGGAGCAATCATAATGGAATTGAGACGAATTGTCTTCAGGAGGCGAGGAGCGACTATCTGAGTGAATTGAGATGTGCGGGCATGAGGACTGGCCCCTGCCTCGACCATGTCGGCAACGCATTCTATGCCTCCATGGCATACTTAAGCAGGAGTGAGCGTGAGGGAGGTTGGCTTGCAGAGGCATCGAGGTCGAGGGGTGGTTAGCATGCAGAGGCGAAAAGACAGTGGGATGGCAGGAGTGATGAGGCGTCGAGGCCAATAGAAGATGAAGGTCATAGTGCGTCTCGGAGGGCGAAGGGGAACTCTGAGCAGAGAAGGCTGAGAAGCGAAGGCGACAGGAAGAGAATGACAACGAAGGAGGGAGTGACGCCATGAAGTAGTGCTTAGGCCTGCGGACCAGAAGGGCATTAAGGCGAGAGGCAGAGACAGTAATGTTGACATGGGACGAGCAGCTGAAGCATTTAAGGGCTATAGGACAGGCCCCATGCATGACCATGTGGCTAGGCCATGTGCCATGCAGTGGAGCTGCCACCTCCTATCCCAAATTAAGCACCCGCATCCGGGGTAAAATGATTATATTAATATTAGATGTATTTACATATTATTGATAAAATTATTCTTATATTCAATAGATTTTCCTAGGCCACACACGACTAAAACCAGCCTAGATCCATCTTAACTCCGGATCTATCAAGCATCGAGAGGGATCAAATCTCTTGAGGTGCAAACCTTTCCTCAAGTTTTGCACTCAAAAAATAGGTTTGCACCTCGAGATATTTGATCACTCTCAACGCTTGATAGATCCATAGTTAAGATGGATCTAGGTTGGTAACTATCTCCAATTATGATTCCTTTTTTATCGGTGTATTCGCTACTTTTCATTCCCTGTGGTAATTTTGGTTTCAGTTTTCTTTCTCGGCATGAGTATTGAAAAGGGTGGTATCTTTTTATATGTATTTCATCTCCGAACGACTAGGTATTAGTGAGGTCCATGGTGGTTGAGGGGACCTTGTCTTATCCTGGTGTGAACCGAGGTGATAAAATGGGGAGCTTGTGTTTTTTGGTTTATATAGATAATATCCCCACGATTTTGGGGAGCTTGTTCTATGGGGTGAGTTACCTTGGGAGTTGGTGCTCTAAATTCTCATGAGAGTTAAAGGGTTTATGTGGACCCATTGGTTTCATGTCATCATCCCAGGATGGCAGGCGAGCGTTTTCTTTTTCTCAAGATATTGTCTTGGTGTGAGCCTTATTTTTGTGGTGGTAGTGTGATATATTTTCTAACTAGTGAATGGGAGTTAGCAAGGGTAGGTCTATTGTTGGCATTTTGGTGACCACAAACCTAGATGGTAAGGTTGCCACATAGGAAGTATTGTATTCCTCTCATAATGTTTGGATTTTTCTGTGTGTGGGGGGTTCATCTTGCCTATGGAAAAATATTGTAGGTTTTAACCCTGCAAACGAATTCTTAAAACAAAGAATAAACAATGGCGAAAACATAAAACATAAAACAACTATACACAAATATTTTCTCCTAGATCTCAAAACTGGGACTACCTGGCTAATTTTTCATTATATTCCTTTCAATGTTACAATACATATATACATGTCAAAGCAGTCATAAAACCCCAATCCATTAACCCTAGATTAGAACATAACCGTAGTTCCCTTGACCGAATCTAAAAAATACCATGGGCAGAAAACCATCATGCCTAAAACCATGTGAAAAACCCATGCACAAAACCATGGGTAGGTCCAGCCACCATCTTTGGGTCTGCCCCCCATCCTTGGGTTTGCAAAAAAAATAAAAAAATCTTGGGGCGCTGCCCTAGACCTTGTGCATACCGCCCCCCCATACTACGCCCAGCGCAACGAATGAGGCGAGGGGGTAGGTTATCACCCCTTTGTGACCCCGTCCTTCCCCCCCCCCCCCCTTAAGACTAGTTGTGGAAAGAATATAACACACAACCAACAACTATGGTCTAATTGTGAATCTTTAGGTGTTTCTCTAGCCATGCCTCGATAAAAGGCTAGAGTTAGAAGAGGGGTCACTTATTATCAAGAGCGAGCCCTTATAATACATACATGTTTGCATCACCGAGTTGAAGACTTCATGGCACGATATCAAGAGCACACTCCGGACCATGTTCAAGAGGAATTAGCCTAGTTTGAGGGGAAAGTATCTTCTCACCAAACTTCCTTCTCAAATATTGAAGTCCTTATTGAGTGAGCAATTTTGATCCTTGATACAAGACATAAGAGGGGAGATTTAATCAATACATGCAGACGATATATTTGTATTGGAAAATGGAATTCCTTTTAGGGCGAACTCTCCTAGGCCACCATGAATCTTGAATGGACCTGCTCCAATCCTTGGCTCTCATGCATGAGCATTAGAGAGACTTTGATAGCAGGTTAGAGAAGATTGATCGCAGGATGACGAGGATAGAATATCATCTTAACATCCCCCCAACAATTGAAAAACCTCTAGCAGATCCAACAACTCCTATTCTAGTGGTAGGCTCAGACTCCGATCCCCTTGTTTGAATTTGATATGATTATGGCTTACGATTATATCTCTACAACCATTTTTTTAGGCTAATTAGGGCAGTATCTATGTATTAGCCCATTTTATGTTGTCACTATTAGTTTTCAGTTGTCTCTCTCATCTCTTAGAAGAGTTCATTTTTTGTTATGGTTTAGTCTCCCCTGTGAGTGACTAGAGTGACTTATTGTAATCCTTGATATAATTCCCTATTTTTGCAGGTAATATAATTCACTCCACAAAATGAAGAAAAAATCATGATTACTTTAGAGATAAATTTCAACCTTTGATTTGTGTATACTACTAAGAATATTTTGGAATACTACATAGAGGTTAAATCTCTATCATCCACCTAATAATTATTGATAATTAAATTAAAAATATGAAAACCCTATTCCAAAATAGATATGATAAGACATGCCTATCAACATAAATATTCTAAAATATTTTATTTTGTTGAAGTTAAATCTCTACCATCCACCCAATAATTAAAAAAAAAAAAAATTAAAATTCTAAAAACCTATTCCAAAATAAACACACCTATTAACAAAATTAAAACCCATAATATCTTATCTCCCTCACATATAATAAAAACAAAATTTATTTTCATATCACTCTCATACCTAACCATCTCATTTTAAATTTTAAATTGCATTGATGAACCCAACAACATTACCCAAGTCTGTCAGGATCTTTTAATGATATATATCGTGTTATTTTCACTTTTAAATTGTAATTATAAAATTATTTTTCAAAAGCTTCTTAGATATAACGATTTTTTAATTGAAATTTTTAATGAGACATCTATCATATTAAGTTATGGTGAACTTATAAAAAAAACAAAAAACCAATAAGAATCAAATTTACAACCTTTTGTATTTAGATGTGAATTTTAAATTAAAACATTAAATTAAGAGCATAGTGAAATATAATAATGTTATATTTAACAAATCTCTATCTAAAATACAAAATTATTTAATATTTATTTAGGTATAAAATTATAAAATAATCTTATATTTAAACAAATCCGTAACTAAAATACAAAATTATTTAATGTTTATTTATGTATAAATTTGTAAAATAAAATTGATTAATAAATATTATGTATTTTAAATTAAAAATATAAAATTTAGATATTTAATAAGATTTTTGTTTTTGTTTTTTCCTTTTTGGTTGGTATTATTAGTAAATGTTCCATTTTTAATGTAAATAAAGGTGTAATGATTCAAAGTGAAATAAGAATCATAATTTTGTACTTGGACAAGCTTGTACTTGTACTTATATATATACAATGATGTAATGAAAGAAGGTTATGTTAAATTATTTATTTATTTATTATTATTATTTTTAAGTGTAATTTATAAGTTTTGAGATTAATGATCATGAAATATTTGTATTAGTCAAATTTATTTGAAATGATTTTTTTTGCCAATTCAATTACATAACTTAATTCTAAAAGTGTGAGATAATTAAATCTATGACTTCTCAATAGTAAAAGTACTTTATTGACGAAAACTCGACTAAGTGAACTAACCCTCGAAACCTACCTTTTTTGTTTGTTTGTCAAGTTGTTTGTGATCCTTTAAGCTTGACCTGTGGCTGGAGAAACCACGACCTAGGGGCATTTAAACCGTCAAAGTCACTCGGGGATCGCACCCGACAACTCTATGGCGAATAATTACTAATTCATTAGTCACATATCTTGATTCATTCTTCATCTGTTTCTCCTCCTCCCAATGGTTCATTCCCCTATTGTGTCCCATTCTTTCCCTACTATGTGGTTGGATAAAAAGAAGTGCTCAATCCTTTAGGAGAACTTAAATTAATCATCTTTCTTCGTATCTCTACCATTTATAATGTGTATTTCCCGAACCATTGTGACAAAAATAATTGTTTTTTTTTATGTAATTTATAGTTTTTGGAGATCGGTGACCGTGAAATATTTGTACTAGCCAGATTTATTTGAAATGAACATTTCTTACTAGCTCAATCACATAACCTTATACCAGTTGTGTCAGATAATTAAACCTATGACCTCTCAATAGTAAAAGTACTTGAATGATGAAAACTCGACCAAGTGAACTAACCCTCAAAACATTTTTTGTTTGTTTGTTTGTCAAGTTGTTTGTGATCCTACAGGCTTGACTTGTGGCTTGAGAAACCGCGACCCAGGGGCATCTAAACCGTCAAAGTCACTTAGGGATCGCACTGCCATGAATCTCGAATCGACTTGCTCCAATCCTTGGCTCTCATGCATGGGCATTTGAGTGACTTTGATAACAGGTTAGAGAGGATTGATCACATGATGACGAGGATAGAATGCCATCTTAACATCCCCCCAACAACTAAAAAACCTCTAGCAGATCCAACAACTCTTATCCTAATGGCAGGCTAAGACTTTGACCCCCTTGTTTGACTTTGATATGATTATGGCTTACAATTATATCTCGATAACCATTGTTTTAGGCCAATTAGGCCACTATCTATGTATTAGCCTGTTTTATATTGTAACTATTAGTTTTCATTTGTCTCTCTCGTCTCTTAGAATAGTTTATTTTTGGTTATGGTTCGGTCTCTCCTTCAGAGATTAGAGTGACTTATTGTAATCCTTGATATAATTCCTTGTTTTTACACTTAATATAATTCACCCCACAAAAAGAAGAAGAATTCATAATTACTTTAAAGATAAATTTCAACCTTTGATTTGTGTATAACATTAAGAATATTCTCAAATACTCCATAGAAGTTAAATCTCTATCATCCACCTAATAATTATTGATAATTAAATTAAAATTATGAAAACCCTATTCCAAAATAAACATATCTATCATCATAAATATTTTAGAATCTTTTATTGAGATTAAATCTCTACAATCCACACAATAATTAAAATAATTAAATTAAGATTTTTAAAAACCTATTCCAAAATAAATACATCTATCAACAAAATTAAAGGACATAATATCTTATATCTTATATCCCTAATTTATAATAAAAATAAAAGTAATTTTCATATCTCTTTCTCATCCCTTAAGTATCTCATTTTAAATTCAAAATTGCATTCATGAACCCAACAAGATTATCCAACTGTGTCATGATCTTTTAATGATATTGATCGTGTTGTTTTCACTTTTAAATCGTAATTGTAAAATTGTTTTTCAAAAGCTTCTTGTATATAACGATTTTTTAACCAAAAAAAGTGTAATTAGACATCTACCGCATATTCTTGTTAGTAAGTTAGGGCCAAATTTAAAAAGAAAAAATGGAATACGAATCAAATTTACAACCTTTTATATTTAGATGTGAATTTTAAATTAAAACCTTTTATGTTATTAGTACTTGTTCCATTAAATTTAAATAAGGGTGAAATGATTTAAAGTGAAAATAAGATTGTGACATCTATATATTAATTTTATTTTTTTTACTATATACTCGATCTAGTTGATATTAGAAATTTTTCTTATTTCATATTATATTAAACCCATGGTAAATATATACTTTTTATGGCAATTAAAAAATATATACTTTATTGAACAAAAATATTACAAATGTATTAACTCTTAACCTTGTTCATTCAACGCCAAGGTAAAGTCAAGTTTACATAACTATAATATCACGGTTTGCAAATGTTTACCATGTATTTATTTTCACGTCTAACTTGGATACCGTGTGCTCACCTGACTTGGCAATTTTACGATCTACCAACCACCTTGAAATAATGTTCATCGACGTTCAGTTGATTGTAATCTTGTTATATAATACATATTTACCTTCATATGCGTGAATATCCTTGTTTAATCATTTCGACAAGTAGAAAGACATTCTTATCCTATCTCTGCTTCGATTTTCTATGTTTCTATGTAATGTTCTCGGTTGACACCTGCGATTGTTTACACCATTGGATCTTTCGCCCTTAGATCGACGATTGTGAGGAGTTTTAGGTTGGGGTTAGGGTATTGACCTCCCCTCAACCCTAACCGTCTGTCGCTTGTGCTCTCACGAAACTGTGAGAGCGTTCCAAGCTTTGTTGTTCTGGAGCTTCAAGCACTGCCATCGCTCTGCTTACCATGCTGGTCCGAATGTTCTCCAAGTTCATTCAGTCACCCACCTTTGGCTCCCAACAAGTTGTAGGTACCAATAAGCTGTTATTCTTCAACCATAATTACGAGGTATTTAACTGTGGTTTCTCATCTTTATCTTTAAGCTTTTATTTTAATGGTTAAGGTTTGGATTATGTGCACAGTTCTTCGGGCTACAACCCAAATGTATCGCTAGTTTGTAAGTTCATAGTAATGGTTTTAACAATATGCTTGATTAGTTCTTTGGATCTCCATGATACAGGTGCAATACGAGGGTTTTCTACTTCCCTCCACTGGAGAATCAATCTAATAGTCTCCGGCATGGCTTACACAAGTGAGATGCACCGCGTTTTCGAGCGTTCTGTATAGCAAGGTCCATTTGTGGTGTTTGCATTCTCGAAAGTCCAGACTAACACTCTTTGTTTTTCCTTATTTTCCAGGTCTACAGCACCGAATCCCCGCCTCTAAACTAAGGTAGGCTTTTCAAGTCTAAACTAAGGTAGGATTTTCAAGTCTAAACTAAGGTAGGCTTTTCAAGTTTGAGGTGGGTCGAATTTAGTGTAGACTTGTTTTATTACATAGGTTTACACTACAAAACCTAACCCTATTACATTTTATTTTGTCCCTTCAGGTATTTGCAGACCTCGCGCCTTATGAATGCATGGTGCTCTCCTTCATGTGATTCTACCTCTTGGCTAATGGATTCCATCACTTCTTTGTGTACAAGTACCGTTGGTCTCTCAGATGATTTAATTATTGAAGCCCTTCAACCTTCTCGGTATAAACCCTAAGTTAATAAGGCATAATAGGCTTACAGATGAAACCCTTAAGGCTATGTTCTCTTCTTTTGTTTCATACTCAGTGTAAAGAGACTCTTCAGTCTCGAATTGGCTGAATGTATAAGGTTTTCAATATTTATCAATTTTTCTACATGTCAATGATTTTATAGTTGCACACTTGAGATTCTTATTTCAACCTTGTATTTGGAATGTTTATTTTGGTTTGGATACTCCCTTAATTCTTGTTAATGGAACAATTGGGAATTTTCGACATAGAATAATTATAACATTGCCTTATATTAGTTTTGAATGTTGTTTACTTCATTACTCATATTTTCAAAACTATGGCAGTGAATGTGTAGTTCTACCTTTCTCTGCGCGTCGATTACATGTTTATACATGTATCTACATTCTTGCAGGTTGTTCTTGTTCTAAGGGTTATATGTTCATAACTATCCCAATTTACCTGCATGTTGTTCCTCTATTTCCTTTTAATGTAACGAGCTACTCCTATGTTCCCTTATTTTGAAAACTGAATGCGCTCCAGATATCTTTATTTCTACATAGTTTCTCTTTCATGTAATACATTTATCTGTTGTTAACAGTGCCAAACTGTTGGCTAATTTTTTTATTTTTTTTAATTCACAACAGTCTTTCATTCATTCCATCATTTTCTTGGTAGATATTGTTTTAGTTATTGTTTAGGGTTGATGTCCGGACCATCTCTGATTATGGGTTACTCTCTGTAAACCTGTAGTCCGTGTTTAGTGATTTTAACGAAGAGGGGACGAACTGTTCATTCTGGGGTCCCAACTTTGGATAGACTAACAGTCTCCTCCACAATCTATTCCGGTTTTTACATACAAATATCTTGTTTACTTCTTTACGCTTTTCTACACTAACACAATTATACTTTAGTCAATCAATACATTTAATATGATGTGCAAAAAATTAATCTGACTTAAAAGACTGCATTATTATATCTCCCTTTCCTTGCTATTTACCTTCATACATTCTTTCTAAAGAAGATAACACATATAGGTTCTATTGTTTCCAATTTCCCCAGTTACATGAATAACCATTGAACTAACTAGAAATCACAGTAAGGTTCACAAATCTTTCTTAACACCATGTTAAGTTGCTTATCTCACTTTAGTATGATGACGATAGCCTCCCAACCTTGAGAGAGGCAATTACGTCCTCAACTCCCCGCGTGATCCGCACCAGAGTAGGACTTAGATAGCAATATTTCTATAATAGACCTCAAGACCCTCAATCCAGTCTTCTCTTCCAGATTCAGGTTGTAGAGTTTCCACTGGTTCCAACCAGCTCTGGATTTACTCTCACCTTCAAGCCTCCTCGCTCTCCTCCCAATTCACAGAACCCCTTTTTCTCACTGGGATTTTCTATTTATCCTCGGAGAAAAATGTAACTGTCTTTTAACTGCTTTTGCTCAACTACTCTCGGATCTTGGAATATTTTATCATCTGTTTTATGGAAACCATTCCATAAATAATTATTTATTCAAAGAAAAGAAATAAATCATGTTCATTACTAGATTAACTTTACTTGTTAATTTCATTTAAAAATTAATTGCATAATCCCTTTTTAAAAGAAAAAGAAATAGTTTAAGAATTAAATCTGGATGTTACAATAATCTTGTACTTATATATATATATATATATATATATATATAGCCAATGTTGTACTTGTATATATAGACGTTTATCAAAGCAATAATTTTATAGAGATTTGTTATTAATATTTTTTTCAAATTTTCTTATAAATAAACATATAATGATGCAACTAAGGAAAGTTATGTTAAATATTTTATTTCTTTATTTATTTTTAATGTAATTGGTTTTTGGAAATCAGTGATAACAAAATATTTGTACTAGTAAGATCCATATAAAATGAATATTTTTAATTTTTTTTTACTAGCTCAACAAACTTCTTCAAAAGTGTAATTAAACTTATTACCTCTCAAAAATACTTCAATAACAAAAACTTGACCAAGTGAATTAACCCTAAAAACCTACTTTACTTTTAAACTTAAAACATATGTTTTTTTTCAAATTTTATTCATGAATTAAACTTGAAATTAAAAATATTTAACAAAATGTCTACATCATCAATTAGTTTTTAAATTCTTAAAAAAGATATTAAATATAATAATCTAAAAATAATTACAAAACATCTAATAACTTGATAATACTAAAACAAATCAACTTTAACATAATTTCAAATTACTTCAAAATATACATGGCAAATAAAAAATTTAAACAACCATAACTATATATATTTAAGAAGCAAAATAAAAGTAATTAATAAAATAGTAAAAAAATCAAATTTATAAATAATATATATATATATAGTTAAATTGGTGTGACTATGTGGCAAGAAATTGAACTATTTACTTTACATGGAGGAGTGTCTCAAGAGAGCACTCATGACCATGACCATCTATCTAAGACCATGTGAACAATTTTTTGATTTTTTTTCAAATAATATATTAATCAATTTAATTTATTAAAATAAAGAAAATTGCATTTTTAAATTGTTTAATATATATAATTTAAGAGCTCCAAAATTTATCCATGGTATTTCATTTGGTAGTAGTCTAAAAAACCCACAAAACCCACAAAATAACTCAGAAATTTCGGTTAGATTATGAAAAATTCCGCAATAGATTTTTGAAAATCTTGATTACAATAGTTAAACTTCAGTATTTTGGGTTTCTCTAAGGGTTTTTGATTCAAGCACTTCAACTACCTGATTTTTTGAAATTTTTTTACCAGATTTCGACCAAAAAAAACTGCAGTCCAAGCTATTCTTGCATCGATAGACAACTCCTTTAATTCATTTTTTTAATTAAAAAAATACAATTTAAATAATTTAATATTTCTATTTAACATATTAAAAAGAATTGAAAAAAAACTACCTAATTAAACTATGCTATATCATTTTCTTCTCATTTTAATATTTTAAAACAATTATAATTCCTTTAATAATAATATATAGTTTTATATTAAAAAGAGTGGTTAAACTTTTATATTTAAAAAAAAAAAAATTATATTCCTTTAAAAATATCCTTATTAAAATATGAAGAATGACTATTTAAATCATTGTTAATATGATATAACTTAAATATTTTCCATATAATTTTGATTCAAAGTTTTGAGTTAGATTTTAAAAGATTTGGTATTTATTTTGTCATATTTTTAAAATTAAAATATAAAAATAAATATTATTTTTAGATATTATTTTTTGGATTAAATTGTGTTAAATAAATCATTCATCTATGACCATTTTCATGAGAGGTAGTCGTAACTAACTAATTTCGCATGATTTTTGAATAATTTACTTATCACTCATTGTATCGGGTGATGCTCACAGGGGTGAAGAAGTGAAGTTGAAACTAGTGAAATGAATCACATAGCATCAATCATCACTTCCGGGGCTTGCACTTGTTAACCAGGACTTCCCGAGAGGTCACCCATCCCAGATTGCCTCTGGCTCATAAAAGTAGTGAGAATTAACATAAACTTACAAAGCATTCTAAAAAAGTAGGTAAATGACATCTTCTTTATCTCTTCTTGCTTTACCATGTAGCGTTAAAACATGATAGAGGGGTCTTTGTAAAATTTTATAACTTGATATCAAAGTTCTTTTAATTGTTTGAGTTTGAGTTTAAGTTGTTGTTGCTAAATCTTGTTAGTTTATTCATCATAGCCATCGTTGAGTCCAAATTTCCTCAATTTCCTAGAGTTGTTTGTCCTTGTTTTGCATGCATCCTTTAAACTTTGTATTCATGACCTTCAATTCTTTTATTTTTTCTATTATCTCTAGCACATGCCAAGTTTTCTCTTGCCCTTCTACCAAGAAAATCTCTTACTAGACCGCATTTGCATTGATGAAATCGTTCTTAACTTTTTTTATCCCCTCAAACCTCTTATTTGCCTCTTCATTTATGAGATCTCACACATTGCACATTTGCAACATTGGCAATAAGCCATGGGTTCCCAAGCCAAAGGCCAAGTCCATGAGCTACCAATAGACTACACTCCATGCCAATGACTAAACAAAAAATTGAACCCCACAAAATCCCCTTGACTACACATCCCTTTATGGTTCACAAGTTCTTGGTTTTGATGTAATTTTCCCACACCAAGAACTCATTGTATGCACCACTACTTTGAATAAAGGAGGACCTAGGGAACTAACCATTAAATCCTCCTGAAACCACATGCATAAGTGCACTGACATATTGAAAAATTCAATTAGTTGTAGCTAGGGTCGCTGTGAAAAAAAAATTTATCCTCTCCACTTGGGTTCAATTCCTACATGTGACGTGTTGAGCTCATCATGAGCATATCACTGTAATTGCTTCAAGCCTTGTCATCTAAGATTCCCTTGAGGACTGAAACATATATGTTCCTCACATGGAATATAAAGATATTTCTTCAAAGGATAGGTCAATTAGATGTAGCTTGGGTGGTTGGGAGAAATGTTGTCATCCTCCCCACATAAGTTCAATTCCCATATGTGACATTGAGCTCATAGTGAGTATATCCTTGTAATGGCTTCAAGTCTTGTTGCTTGAAAGCCCCTTGAGGACTAAAACATGTATATTTCTCATATGCAATATTATATTAGAAAAAATAAACAATGAAAATCGTTGAAGAAATATGACACAAGAGTAAGAGTGCATGGGGTTTGAATTGCCCCCTTATTCTCACATGCTCATGGTATTGCTTATTCATCATTTCTAGTTGCCCAAGTGTTGAGATTCAATAATAGTTCATGGGAGTGGCATTTGGAAAGCCCCCCTTCCATTTATCCCAATATAACCTTCATGCAAACAAACTCCGAAATTAGCTAGTTCCTAGTGTTTGTGTGGAGGATGTGATAATAATATACAAATTAAAACCTTTTTGTTATCACCAAGGAATTATTTATCAATTACTTGATGCATATATTCTTTGAGTTATAGTTTTGCATAAAAAGTATTATAATTATTATGGAATTGCCTATCGTTTGAAGCTCCTAGATCCCTTGCAATTTAGCTATTTTGCACTTCTCGATATGCCACAAGTGGACTCAACTTTGTTGTTAGTGGTAGTGTCGAGTCTCTAATAAAATCCAATGTTTATGTCCTCTAAGATTAAAAGGACCCCTACAACTACCTTCCCTAAAAAATTCACCACATTAACACCCAAAAATGTAAAAATATATAAATGGTCATAAATTATTTTTCTAATCCTAAACTCTTTTTTAGACAATGAATATCATTTTTTTCACAAAGAAAAACTATATTTATATTCAAGATGAAGGAAAATAAAATCTTCGAGTGAAGTTGAACACCCAAAAAATAATTCTCCAAATGAGAGGAAATTAGGTCTACCAAAAAAATTATCATCCTATACTTAACAAATGGCTAAACAACCCAATCTCCAAAACAAATATCTATGATCATAACCTCGCCATGGCAGTAATGGAAAGAAACCTAAATCCTTAGTAAATATCATCTAAAAATATGTGAATACAAACCATAACCTAACCATCTAGAAACTCTATAGACAAACCGTATTTTCAGTGATACAAAGACCTTCTTTCAAGTGTCTGTTCGTAACCTAGTTTAGTTCCTAGAAGATATGGGTGAACAAGCTAGAGATGTCACCCAATTGATCTGCCAACAAATAAGCGTAAAAATATGTTACTAAATAACACCATTTAAGACATCAACTAAAAAGTTGGAGCCATCGAAAGAGAGCCCACACCCTTAGAAAATGAAAATTTAAGGAGAAGAAAAAGAGCCATAAATTCCCCATAATGGTGCCTACCCCAATGTTTTCCTTGGTATGTAAATAATTAAGGTCACCTTGATACACCGCCATATCACATTCACAAACATTGTTACAAGAAGCCCCATTAAAGAAACACCCCGGAGTGGCATTGTCCACCTAAAGACAATCCACAAATAGAGATGGCTTTTGTCCATCTAAGTTCTTATATAAATTGTAGAGTCCCAACAAATGTAGATGATTGAAAGGAAGGAGTAATTTTATCATAAAAGACAATTGAGTTTCTAGCCAACCAAATGCTCCACACGTCCAAGAAAGGACGGGCTATGTAAGGCTTCAAAGCAATTTTAGAAGGGCAATAATTAAAACATGTTTAATAGAGTATATGTGTGTGTGTGTGTGTGCGTGGTCTAACTAATAGAAGAAATTACTTAACTTGAACTTACTATTTTTAAAAATATCTACCTAATTTTGAGCCAAATTGACCAAAAAATGCATGTAAAAGAGCCATTTCATTTATTATTTAAACTACAAGTATGTATATACTCTCTCTCTATATTCGCTCACTTTCAATCTCTCTCTTTATAAAAAAAATGCACATCCTTTAAAATCATAAAATATACTCTCTCTTTATAAAAAAAATTGTACATCCTCTGAAATAAGAAAAAACCTTTGCACCCACTGCCTTAAAAAAGTCCTCCATATTAATATCAAACAATATAATAATAAACAAATTATCATTAATTCATTTTTAATCTTAAACTTTTAATTTAATAAGGATTTTTTTTTTTTTTTTTTTTTTGTAAGTTTAGCTGATCCTTCCTACTTTCTATTAATAAAAAAAGAGAACAGCAGATTACATATAACAAAACTTGATGGCCTCAATCTGCCTGTAGGAAACCAGGTCTGTTGGCCACCTTAAAGAGTTGTAGGCCAACCAATACTGAAAAAGTTTAAACCATCTACTATCAGCTATGTCCAATTTACTATATCTTACATACAATAAATTTAAAAAGTATGCTATCTATCTGAAGTACGCATAGTAAAAAAACATAGAAAATAAAATCTCAATCATCCAATGACTCGATTGGAGCCGGGTCCTTAACACTAGAATCAGGCATGTCCACCTAGTGCATGCTTTGCAGTTGTCAATCTATGCGGCCTAGACGAACATTTCCATGGTGCTGTGCAAGGCGGATTTCTTGAATGTCTCTCCTCATCTCATATAAAATGGAGGTAGCTTTTGGGTCCCCTCCAATTTCCTGGATGCTCATAATTGCCTTGGCCAGTACACATTTTAGCGTCCAGTATGTATGGATAGACTAATGGAATAAGGACAGTCTGCTTCCTATGTTACCGGGGTCCTTTAAAAATTCCATTGTCTCCTCCTATATTTCCCCTTCCTCCTTAGTGTTGCAATATTGCTCCCACCCTAAGATAAGTACTCTAACTTGCAGCGGAATACCAGTGGAGTAGGCATCACAAAGGTTTTCCATTCCTCTTTTCCTGACTTCCTCCCTCTCTTGCTAGGGCCCACCGTAGGCTTGCTTTGTTTTTGTTTCCCTTTGTCTTTTGCCTCCTTTTTTGCTGTATGTCCTTTAACGATATTGGCATGCAGTACAGACCGTTGGATTAACTTACAGTGTTGTTGCAGGTCCGTGACCAGTGATAGAGTAACACCTATATAGAAATTAGAGATACATGTATATTGCAACAGAGTTCCAATAATATTTTTAAAGAAACATTAGTGAAAAAAACCCAGAATGTTTGGAGTGACATCCTTGTAAGTAGTAGAGCAATACACATCAACGTTCCTCCTTCTCATCATCGAACTATTTAGTAAGGTGGCAACATGAACATACTTATTCTGGCACGACCGAGAATGCATGGCGAGAAGTATTCCTTTTGCCTTCTGCATTTTAACAGTCAGAGACCAGAGACTTCCACTACAAATATTGAAGTTCCTCAGCACCCAAAGGTATGAGACCCACCAAGAGTGAAACCCCCAACGTACCAAAATTATAACAAAGTAGAGACAAAACTTCAACAAAGTAAAACAAAGAGTCCTTATAACAGAAATGGAACCCTTAAAAACAGGAATGAAAAATATTTTCATGGAGTTGTCTTTAGTGCGATTTTTTGGAGTTTTTGGTGTCAGAATATAGTGGAACAATTTGAGCTGAAATCTTTATTTATGTTATTTAAACTAGTTTTTTGATTGCATATATGGATTCAACACCCTTAAAAAACCCTGGGGCACTTGGATTGTGCAGGGGTTACCCCATCAAGCTTGTGATTTTAACGAATCCCTGTGAGTCTTTAGAAAAATTAGACTAGAAAAATCCATTGGAAGAACTTCCAAAAAATGACATTAAAGACAACTCCATATATTATAGAGAAAATACCCTTTATAATATTTTTTCTTTCTTTTATATAAATATAGTGCCTTTCTATCACATATACGTACATATATTTCCATAAATTCGAGAAGATCAATACAACTATCATTCTTTAAAAAATTTATATTATATCAATATAAAAAATACAATAATAAATAAATTATCTTAATTTTTTCATATTTAAAATAAATATATTAATTAATGATATAAAAACATATTATAATTTTATTAATAAAAACAAAATTATATTTATAAAATTTTATGCATCTTCTCAAATTTAAAAATCCATAACTATTATAAATTTTTATTTTTTTATTTTTTATTTTTATTTAATGTATAAAATTTATTAAAATAAATTATATAGATTATTAATAAAAATAAAATTACAATATGATAAAAACTAATAATATTTTTAAACACAATTTTCATTGACCAACTAAAACATAGGATGATGGGTGGATTCTTGCTCTTCACATTTAGTTGGTGTTCTCTTGTCCTTTCTCTTCGGCTTAACCCCTTCCTCTTCCTCTTGTCCTCGCTCTCTTTCCCTTTTGAGATTTTTTATAGATTAAAATTAATTAATTCTATAATTCTTATTAATTACACTATTTAAAACTATTCTCTATAAATAATGTATTAAATTAGGATTCAGTATTTATATTAAAATATATATCATATAAATATATTGAAATTATATAATATATAAATATTAATTAATTCATTTGTAAATTAAATTAATTAAATTTTATATTTTTCTTTTCTAGTTAAATTAACTTTTATTTATAAAAGTTAGTTGGAGGGTCTTTTTATCTTTTTAAATTGGTTCTTAGGTGGGATTTCTCATCTTGTCTTGATGATGAACAACACTTGCTGATTTAAAAAGCATCGACAAAATATGCTCATATATGATTATCACCCAAATTTTTTATATACATTTTATGGATCACAAAAGCCAAATTCCTAATATTAAAACAATTTTTTTTTATTGATTGAACAATATACTATCCCATCCCATCTGTATTTCAAAGACATTTTCAGAGCATAAATCATGAACATATTTTGAAATAATTCACTCGGACCTTTGGAGACTACCCATGTTCTAATCTTCTTCTTTTTTGTCAATTTGGTAGTACCTTGCTATTTTCTAATTATCATAAAAAAAGCAGGTTACATAGATAGTAAGTTGGTGACCTCGACCTGCCCAGAGGAAACCAGATTTGTTGGGCACCTTAATGCATTAAAAGCCAACCAAAATTGGAAATGTTTCATTCTTCTACTTGCCGCATTTGCTAGTTCACTATTTAAAACATTATCGAAATAGCAACTTAAAACTATGGCACTGTCCAAAAGAAACATTATTCACAAAAAAACAAGAACTTAAAGTGGATTTCTATCCATCTGAGGAATCAATTGGTGCTGGGTCCTTCGCCGTGGACCCAGGATGTCCGCTTGCTGCAGTTGTTGAATCTACTTTTCAATTCGTCCAATACGGTCCTCAATTCATCCGATGCGATCCGTCGCTTGATATCGAGTCACTTTTATATGTTGGAGTTGAGTATCAATATCTTGAAGCAATTTCATCATTTTTGGTTCTAGAGTCTCATTTCTTGGATGAAGGCTTTGGTTAACCTTAGCCAGAACACACTTCATAATCCAGTATGTATGAACTGTTTGATTGAATAGTGAAAGACGACCTTTAGTGTTGCCAGGATCTGTGATAAAGTCCAGAATTTCCACTTTTGCTTCATTGTCTTCCTCATTGCTTTGAGTTTCTCTTTCCCAACCATGTATTACCTTCCTGACTTGAGACAGATTTCCAAGGGGGTATACTGATGATAGATTCTCTAAAACCTCTTGTTTTGTGTTCCTACCTCGCTTTCTGACTTCTGCTTCAGGTTTAATCATCTTCTGTTTCCCTTTATCTTAATTTCGAGCCACGCTCTGTCTCGTCTGCCTCTTCACCATTGTTCTATATTGTTTAATTTGTTGATTTGAATCTGTATTATCAATATGAGATCTTGTATAACGGAAGAGAAAATTTCTAACAGTTAATCTTCCTATCTCTTGACCAACATCTTGTCGAAACTGGAGTTGCTCCTCTTGACTGAAATAATGCCGAAGTCCGAAAATATTGCCACCACATAAATTAGACTGGACATATAGACAAACCCAGTAATAACCCACTGGAATAACTTTAACTACCCTCCATATGCCATTTGGATTTACGTAATTACCGGGATTACATTTAAAACCAAAACAGTGAACATGTAATTGACTAAATTGCGACTTAAGAGAAGAGGGTACCCAATTTTGTAAACACTTCCCATTCCCGATGCAGAAATAATATTTGGAGCAGCGATAATTCGTATTGTTGACCGAGACTCTGAGATAGTAAATGAAATTACTAGTTTGACAAAGGTCTCTAAAGAACTGACAACAAACTCTACCCTTAAGGTTCTGATACTCGGTGGCTATTTCTTTCAGGAATTTTTCAGTAAAAGGACGAACCTCTATCAGACCATTCCCGATCGAGATAAAGGAAATACCGAACGAAACTTCAAAAGATTTTGTAAATCACAGACATAAACCATGCAAATAGATATACCAGAGGTGCTGGTAATGAGAGCCTAGAGGCCTACCAAGAAAGAAATTTTCATAATCATGAAGAAGACACAAACTTAACCCATCCAAAGTGACATTGCTGAGGTGCTGGTAAAGCGGACCCCGGGGGGCGCTACGAAAACAGGGTTCTATTTTCAAATGAACCCTCTCTACCATTACATGCAAACCATGAAAAATAAAAAAGCTAACAATGACCATAAATTCCTCTGCAACCCCTGTAGAAACTCCTTCTTTCATAGTCAGAATGTTAACAAGGAAACCGAATTTTGGAATTAGAGTGGCGATAACTAGTACATACCCAATAATGTTCCTCCCGCTATGCTGATCTTCTCGTTCTTGCAAGCCCTCTATCGCTGCTCTTGTCTGAGTTTCCTCTGTTGTTTGAGAGATAATTTTACAATGGCCCAAACTTACCTTATTTCTTAACCTACTCTGCAGTCGGCGTACCTTCCCATTCTCTGCCTTGCATTGATGACTTGGGGCGACTTTCATCATAACCATTTCATGAGGTGCGTGCGAGTACCACTACCTCCACATGGGGTTATTCAATGCATGATGGTCAGCTGACAAGCCCCACCGCGTGGCATTGTCATGCTGTCATCCTCCATTTGCTGGCACCCCAATCGAGGATCTTCACTTCCAGTTAAATCTCTGTCGAGAATGAGCTGGAGAGAGTGTAATTAAATATTCCAGATTCTAGCCCTTGGCGTAACATCCGATTGTCATTCACTATTACAACAACCCCAATTTGCTAAGTAATTTGTCGCTTCATTACCTGTTCTACGGACATGTAGATGTATCATATACTGAATTTCTTTAATCAATAAGCTTATTTCCTGGATTAGATTTTTCGTCCTCCAGCTTTTACTTATCTTCTCCCAAGCTTATGCTTGCTGTAATTTTCGTAAAACTCCAGTGACCATTGCAGAATATCCTTCTACAATAAGTCATCAGTAATTCTCTCTTTTTGCTATCAGCAGCCCCTGTTTTACAGCTGTTAATTCTGCTTCATTGTTAGTTGCATAGCCCAAATCCATAGCATAGACGCGATAAGATTCACCTCGAGAATTTCTATTGATCCCTCCTACTCCAGCTTGTCCAGGATTCCCTTTTGATGCACCGTCATAATTAAGTTTAATAAATCCATTCTGAGGTACCTTCCATCTATCCTGTAGATTTTGACGAGGAGGTCTATATTTCCAAAAGGTAATTGACAACATTTCAGGTTTCAAATTTAATCTGGCCATCATTTGAGCTTCTATACCTTATGTCTTCCAGTGTTCTTCTGTCCATATTTTCACTATAATTGTTTCTCGTATATTCTCAACCATCTTCTGCTAGATTTGGTTAATGGTTTTTTCTTCTCCTTTGAATATACGGTGATTCATTTCTTTCCAGTTGCCCCATAATATAAATCCGATTGAGAGCCTCCATGCTCTATTCAACACTTCACATTTGAAACCTCTTTTTCGCCAATTTATAATTGTTGCATTTATATTTGTATTGTCTCTATCTGTTTGCATGAATGTCCTTGTTATACTACTCCATAGGAATTTTGTAGTCTGGCAAGTATTTAAGAGATGTTCTATTGATTCATTTGTTTTCTGACAAATGTAACAAATAGACGGTCCATATAGTCCTCACTTCTGCAGATGGTCCTAAGTGAGAATTTTCTGATGACTTAAAAGCCAAAGGAAATATTCTACTTTTGGCCAGTGATTTGTCAGCCAGATTTTCCTCCAAATTGACCTTTCGTTATTATTTATATTCTGAGACTGGATATTATAGCCCTCTTGTATGGTAAACATTCCTTTACTCTGATACCCCCATCTGAGTATATCATTTCCATTTGCAGTAACTATTTTCCTTGTTCTTAATTCTTTTTCAAGATTATTCCATTGTTGTGTTTTTGGTGCTCCTGGCCAATGGGCTTTCTCCTTCCATCTTCTCCACTGTCTGGTTTGTTGTTGGCACCAATAATTATTTATTGATCGATTGTTTGGAATGTTTGTGAATAGGAAAAGTTCTCCTAAATCAAGCCGACTAAATAATTTTTCTCTATGCTGCCATGAATCTTCCCAAAAAAGTGTCGTTCTTCCTTCCCTCACTTCCCAAAAACTACGTTGCCAGATTAAATTCCCGTTGATTGCTGCAAGATTCTAGATTGAAGACCCTTTCGGTACAATATCCACTTTTAATTTTCCTGTTGCATATTGGGGCATATCATATTTCTTTTCCCATATGATCTTCCATAGGTCAAGACCTCCTTGGATCCATCTCCACCACAGTTTCTCCCCCATGACTTGATTTAAAACATATGGATCACGAAGGCCCAGTCCCCCTGCTGATTTTGGTTTGATAAGTTTATCCCATGAAAGTAATGCCCATTTCATGTTATCCTGCGTACCTTGCCAAAGAAATTTCTTGAACATATTCACTAATTGGTTGCAAATGCTTTTTGGGCAAGCTCTCCCTGATAATTGATAAAGGGGTAGGGCTTGTAAAACCGATTTTAACATTATAAGTCTTCCTGGAGCATTCAAGACTCTAAAAGCCCAATTATGCAATTTTTTCGCCAGTCTTGTAATGAGATATTTCTAGTTTGCGATTCTTAAAGGGGAAGTATTTAAAGGGACACCCAAGTACTTCATGGGAAAAGAACCTATATTGAATCCAAGTGTTCTAGCTAAAATTTTTTGAGTGGAAATATTAGAATTGAAAAAATAAACATTTGATTTATCAGTATTAACAAGAGTACCTGATGCCTCCATGAAGATTTCCAGAATCTTTAAAATGGATTTTGCCTCTCTCACCGAAGCCTAACAAAATAAGAGAATATCATCTACAAACTGTTGACGAGTCAGAGCGAGAGCTGGCCCCCATAATTTTAAACCTTGTATCTACCCTTCCGCTAAATGAGCCTTGATTAATCTTCCTAGTCCTTCCACAGCTAAAATAAATAAGAATGGTGATAGGGGATCTCCCTGCCGAAGGCCCCTAGTTATATTAAAAGGTTGGGATGGAATTCCATTAAGTAAGATGGAAAAATTAGGAGATGATATGAATGATTGAAGCCAGTGTAACCATCTATCATCAAAACCAAACGCTTTCAAAACAACTATCAAATAAGGCCAACTAATCCGGTCACATGCTTTAGAGAGATCCAACTTTATAAGTATACCCTTCATTTTAAGCGTATTTAAAGAGTGCATTGCTTCTTGGGAAGTAACAATTCCATCTAAAATTTGTCATCCTTTGAAAAAACCGATCTGTTCCGGAGAAATCAGCCTTGGAAGGAGGGGTTTGAGTCGATTTACCATGATAGTAGAAAGAATTTTGTAAATTACATTACAGAGAGCTATAGGTCGGAAACCTACAGGGGTGTCAGAATTTTCCTGTTTCGGGATACGAGTTGAAAAAGTTGTATTGAGAGCAGGGTAGACATTGCGATTCCTCCTGGATTCCTCTACCAATTCCCAAATATCACGGCCCATGAATTTACAGGAGGCTTTAAACAATTCAACCGTGAAGCCCTCTGGTCCAGGGGCCTTATTCTTAGGCATATTCATTACAACTTATTCAACTTCTTCCATACTGATTTCTCTTAATAAAGCTAAGTTCTTCTCTCTGGTTACTACTGACGGAATGTGACATGTTATTTTATCAATAGCTGCCTGTCTATTCTGATTTGATTCTGTAAGCAAATTTTTGAAGTGATTGACAAGTACCTTTTCCATTTCCTCATGTTGAAGCAATCGGTTTCCATTTTGATCTTTCAATGAGAAGATTCTATTATGTTGTCTTCGTTGTATCATTGTTTTGTGGAAAAAGTTTGTATTTCTCGCCCCTTCCTTTAACCATTGAATCCTTGATTTTTTCTTCCATAATATCTCCTCTTGTTGTCTGCGTTCTTCTATAAGACTGAGAGTATTTCCTTCCTCTACTGCAAGTGCTTCTGTCCCGCCATCTAGGATCATTTGTTTCTGTATCTCTTCCATTTTTCCTTTTAAACGAATTTGGTCCTACTGGATGTTTCCAAATTCTATTCTATTCCATCTTTTTATTTCGGTCTTTAACTGTTTCAGTCTAAGCTGAAAAGAGTGCATCTTATTTCTACCTATAATCTGAGTAGTTTCCCACCAGTGTTTGGCTTTTTCCAGAAACTTGGGATCTCTTAACCAAAATAATTCAAATCGAAATGGTCTGTTCTTCGGACCTCCTTTCACGTCTATATCTATTCGAATCGGCGAATGATCTGATCCAAGCGTTAGTAAAATCGCTGCTTCATAGTAGGCATCCAGGCTTACTAGAGCTTCCGAGGCTATGAAACGATCCAATCATGATGCTATTTAATGTTTTTCTCCACGTCTATTATTCCAAGTAAACTTCCCATTCACCGTGGGAATGTCTACTAAACGAAGATCCTTCAATAGGTCTCTAAAAAGCTTCATCTCTGGGTCCTCTTTTTTTTTTTTTTTATCAGTCAAATCTAGAATCATATTAAAATCTCCACCAAGAAGCCAATATTTTTCCTGATGCATATTATTTAAAGTTCTTATACTTTGTAAGAAGTCCTCTCTTTCTCCTGGAATTGGAGGCCCATAAATTGCCGATATGAGAAACCTTTCTTGTGATCCAATTTTTCTAAACGTACTTGATAGAATTCTCGGGAGACCCATCCATCCTTCCACTTCTATTTCTGTTGGATTCCATAAAATGGCTATTCCCCTTGCCGTGCCTCTTGAATCAATTGCCATCACCTCAAAGCAAGGTTTTGAATGATTTAAGGATATGCTCAAGCTTCTATCCCGATACTTTAGTTTCTTGGGCGGTTTCTCTGTTTTCAATCTTTCCTTAAGATATCTTTGTTTGCCTTTGCTATTTAGGCCTCTAATATTCCAGGAGATTACTTTCATTCGGTAACTTTGGGAAGTTGTTGAAATACCATTGTTAACGATATTATCTTTCCTGTATTAATCAACATCTCTCCAACTAGTTGTATGGATTCCTGCAATGTCCTTCTTCCTCTTTTCTTTGTTCCTTTTGGCTGGGGATTAGGGCCTCTTAAAACAACTTGTTCTGTTTCTTGAATTTCCTTTTGCACTTGGGATGTCAAATAATGTTCGAAAGTTTCTTTATACAATTTATTTTGATCTGCAGGAATGAACCTATCATCAAGATTCCTCCATTCATACAATAGGCATTTCAATACTCTTTCTTACAATAGGCATTTCAATACTCTTTCTTCTGCACTCAAGTCCTCTTTATTCTGTTCTATATCCACTGGCGTCAGTTCTAACATACCACCATCTTCTGTCTCAATATTGTCCTGACCTGCTTTTCGTTTTGCTGACATAGTTTTATGATTAGAAACCCCTTGATCATGGCCTGTGCTATCTTCCTTTGCATTTGACGGTTCTCCTTCCTCTTGCAATATTTCACAACGGTTTGCTGAGGGTTTATGAACTGGGGGGTTTTGTTGACTAATCGATGATTTATTATTTCGTTTTTTGTTTGTAACAATGATGAATCCATCTCTCGTTGTCGGCTCTGTTCAGGATTAGAGGTTTGACGATTTAGTTGCTGCTCATTGGCAATTAAAGGGCATGAATTATAAAGATGCCCATACTCATGGCATCTATGGCATCATAAAGGGATATGTTCATAGTCAAGAAGCTGCTGCTAGATTTTTCCTTCATATTCTAACTCAATCATTTCAGGCAATGGCTCAAAAATATTCATATATACATAGATTCTAGCAAAAGAAGTATAACGGCCACGACGAGTAGTTTATGCTATCTTAACAAAACTTCCTAAAGAATTACCTATACCTTCCAGAATGTTAGGATCTCAGAAATCCACTGGGAGGCCAAACAGTCGAACCCATACAGGCGCTGCAAGAAATTGTTCTTGGTCTGGATTGTAACATTCTTCCCATTGTCTAAGACAAAGCCCTGCACTATTATAAAAATATGGTCCTCCCTCCAAAAATTCTTTCCTTATCTAACAAGTTAGTGAAAATTACTATAAAAAAACCTCTAGCCCCAAGTTTCAGATCAATGTCTCTTGGGCTGCCATTTTATTTGTATCCATTTCAATAAATCTTTTTCAGTAGGCCAAATACCAATAAACTTACATATTAAAGCATGATCTTTCATATAGCTTCTGTATTCATCCAATTTGTTTGCTGGAATTATACATCGGGGTTTCTTCACTGCTCTTGGCAAGCATTGCCCCTTCGTTTTTTCCTACCAATATGCTCCCAGAACCGGATTCGTCCTCTGATGTGAGCCTCCAGGTTGCTGTTGTCTGCTTGAGTGATTGCCGCTAGTTACATTGCGGTAAGAGGGGGACGAACCCCCTCCCGATGATGCCGCCATAGTCGTACCAGTGTCTAACGAGGCTCTGTGAACACACACAACCTTGAACACAAAAATTTCAAAACCCTAACTAAACGCTACTTCTTGGAGCTCATTCCGCACTTTGTCAAGTTATAATGGATTCATCAATACCCATGTTCTAATCTTATTCCATTTTTAGAAATTCTATTTTTTTTAAGTGTAAAAATATTCATATAATCCAAAAAGAAATAACATTGTGAGGTCCAATGTGAAGTTTAAATATCATTGTAAAAAGGTCCCTGAAGTTTCTAAACATTTTCCTTTAAATCATTAATAAAATCTAAATATTTGAGACTTCAAATGTGTTATTTTAAAGAGGTCCCAATGTGAAGTTTCTCAATAATTTCCTTTAGCATCCATTTATTCATTAATAAAAAATCTTTAAATATTTGTGACTACAAATGTGTGAACATAGACTATTCGTTCATAAAAAAAATATTGATTTTCAAACTAATATTTACCTTAAATAGAATATGTATTCTGACATTATCGTACATTTTCTTCTTTAATTTTTTGTATTTTTATATTTCTAATTTTTATATTATTAACTTCGTTCAAATATTCATTTAATTAATTCGAAACTATAATACTCACAAATTATATCACGGAACCTAAAATTAAAAGAATAAGAAATAGAATGTTGAACCTCTTCCGAAATAAATGAAAAGTCAAATTATTATTTTACCTATAAATACCAACGTACATACAAATGGATTTTCATAATAAATAAATAATTTAAGTTTTAAATATTTTTATTGTTCATTTGAGATGAATGCGGGGATCGTGGTAAGTAGTCGTAGAATAAAGATTATGCGGTGCACGCCGTGACTAGTCGGCTCTCTAAGATGTGATTATTTTTCAATTATACAACGCACAGTCAGTGGCGACGATTTTGGATTCCCGGAACAGAAAACAAGATCGTTAATGACGTTTTGTTTTAAATTAAGAAAGCCAGATTGATTTCTGGTTGCGCGCACAGTCAGTTCAGACGATTCCAAGTGCCAGGAGGCATGGGAACTGCAGGAAGTCGGGAGATCGAGTCGTAGGATCCGAGATCTGCGACTTCATGCGTTCCTCGCAAGGGTTTCAGCTTTTAAAAGGCGAAATTCAGTCCAGAAACACATCATTGACTGACATTTTGATTTTTTACGGAGTCATTGCCGGCAAATTTTGAGAAGATTTGCACAAGGCCCCGGAACGGGGTGAATCACAATGGGATCCAAGCTTCCGGCCATGAAGGGGAGGCTTTTTACCTTCGGATTGATATCCTCATGGTATTTTTCGAACATCGGGGTTTTATTGTTGAATAAGTACCTGCTGAGCAACTACGGTTTCAAGTATCCCATATTTCTTACAATGTGTCACATGACTGCGTGTGCGCTGCTGAGTTACGTTGGAATCGCGTGGTTGAAACTGGCGCCGATGCAGACGATTCGATCCCGGTCTCAGCTTGTGAAAATTGCGGCTTTGAGCGTGATTTTTTCGACTTCCGTTGTCGGTGGGAATATTTCACTGCGGTTTCTGCCGGTTTCTTTTAACCAGGCTGTTGGAGCTACTACGCCTTTCTTTACTGCGCTCTTTGCCTACCTGGTGACCTTCAAACGAGAGGCGTGGATAACTTATGCCACGCTTGTGCCTGTAGTTGCAGGAGTTGTGATCGCCAGTGGAGTAAGTTATATTTCTTTCCTATTTTAGGGACAGTTTGGCAATTTTGTTAATTTTCTGATATAATAGACAGTGTTTAACTACAGAGCATTTTTGTGTGCACATCATTGCATTGTATTACTTCTCTATGCTGAAAATTTGGTAAAATTACCATACTATTTGTTAAAAAGTCTGATCTTCCCGCTAAATCCATTTGGGAAGCCTAGTTTCTGTGATGACATCTCGATCCAGTCAATATATAACATAACTTTAGGGTTACTTAATCCTGGTTGCTAAATTAATATGAAATTGATGTGATTCAGATGCTGCCTTAGACGTTGTTCTTTCAAGAAAGCGAAAGCCTAATTTGTCGAGCGGCTATGCCGTTCCTGTGACCTTTTTCCTCTTTTATGAAGTTCTTTGCAGTCAGTAATCAACTAATTCGTCAAATCAAGTTATCAGCTACTGGATCCACAATATTTTTACATAACGTTTGTGTTGTTTTAGATTCCTTACTAAATTAACATGAAATTCATCTGATTTAGGTGCTGCACTGCACTATATTCTATCATGCAATTTATTGAGACACGGAAAACTAAATTTCTTCGGAGGTTATGCTGTTTGTTTTATCCTTTACTTGAAATAGCTAATGAGTTGCATCGAAAAATTAGTTGATGGTCGACTGTGATAAAATTTAAAGTTGCTATTGGGATTTTATATATCTGAAAACAGTTGTGATTTAGTTGTAGTAATTGCTGCATCAATTTAGGGTTGCATTATATGAAAATTTTCTGGTTTACATGCTGCTTTGGCCTGCTTTCTGTGAAGCAGTTTGTTGAGATGGGGAAACTAAATTTCTTCAGAGGCATTGCAGCATTCTTTGATCTTTTCTTTTGGGTTTTGTTTTGCCTCAGTGTCTCTCTTGTAGAACCCCTTTTTCAGCTTATGCTCTCTTTCTGCTTCTTTTCTCGGAGACACATTTAGCACTTCAATGGACACTATTATTTCTTTTATTTTTGCAGTGGTCAAGAGGCTCGTAACACTACTGTTCACTTAGATCACTGTATTTTTTTTTTCATTTGTAGTTTTAGCGGAGACGCTCTTACCACTTGCGATGTTCACTTATGTCATTTTACTTTTCTTGTCACTAGTTGACATTGACATCTAAATGTAAATTCAAATTGTTTTCGTGAAATAGCTGATGACTTGCTCTTCATCTGACGTAAAATTTAATAACTGCAATGAACTTCAATTTGCTGTTATAATTCTATCATTCTGAAAATAGCTGTTATAATTTATTCAGATATATATGATCATACAAACTTTGCTGATCATGCAAAGTTTGGTATCAGGTCCACTAAGCAGGAATTAAGTACTTTATAGGCATCACATAAAGGTCTCCAATCGTGCAAATTTTGCCACCTGGGTCACCAAGCAGCAACTAACGGATTGTAGTTTTAAAAAGTTAAGTTGTCAATGACAGTCAACGACATACTTTTGATCTTTTACAATTGTTGATGTAGGGAGAACCAAGTTTCCATTTGTATGGATTTATTATGTGCATAGGTGCAACAGCTGCACGGGCTCTAAAATCTGTCCTCCAAGGCATTCTGCTTTCTTCTGAAGGGTGAGTATTCTTTTCCTATTCCAAAAACCATGTAAAATGTTTTGTCAACTTTTGGTTACAAATCTTATGTACTTTGATTTACATAGTCTCAAGTTAGATTGTCATCTTCTTGACAAAGCTGTCAACTTAACAAAGTTAACAATATATGACAATTAATATGAAGGTTATACAACAAGCCAACATGGGCTAAGTTAGATCTCTTCTCAGATTGGTTTGTTCAGTTAAGATTTGCTAAATGAAGTCTTCAAATCACATGGTAATTTTTGTTGCAGGGAGAAATTGAACTCCATGAATCTGCTGCTGTACATGGCTCCAATAGCAGTTTTGGTTTTGTTACCTGCTGCTCTTATAATGGAACCAAATGTGATGTCAATATGTGTGGCACTTACGAGACAGGACAAATTCATGGGATTTTTGCTCATTTTGAATTCTGCGATGGCCTACCTTGTAAACTTGACCAACTTTCTGGTCACCAAACATACAAGTGCACTAACCCTTCAGGTTTGCTATAATGTTTTTTTTTGTTGGGTAGTAATTTAGTTCAGATAACATTACATTGAATGGAGGAGTTTTGTTTATTTTTGGTATTCTTGTTTCAGCTTTTACATGTTCATTAAAGACAACTATTTAAATCCTTCTTGGTTTTCTGAAATTTTCCTTTGATAATAATAACTTCATTTTTTTATTTTTTATTTTTGTTCTAGTTTGAATGCTTCTGGTCAACACAAGCAACGCCATCATTGAAGCAGATATATCAGATATATATCCCTTGCTACAAAAGCACCCTTTGGTTAAGTAGCCGTGGTTTGGGGGTATACCTTTTTTGCCAAATTCCCTAGGATTTGCACCTAGCCCACATTGCATTAAACGGCTCACTTGTGGTGACACATTGGCCTACTTGTGGGGATTTGAACCTCGGTGGAAGGAGTGACACCTCCCCACCCTACCAACCACCCAAGATCCCATTGACATAATTTGTAATAACAATATGGAACTTTAGTATTACTTAACCTTCTCATTTACATACTCGTTAGTGTTTCTGGTCTGTAAGTTGCATTGGATGCTAATGAACAGTTCGTCACAATAGATTTAAATGTTATCACTGCAAATACAATGATGCTATACTATGCTGTGCAGTGATTTTACTCATGTATAAGTTTTTAACAGATTTCTTTTAGGGTAAAATACTGCTTCTTTAAAACTCTATTCATAAAAAAAATATGTTCAACATTTCATACAAAAATGGGTGGGCTGCATAGCATCATCCATACGCCAAAGAAGTGGCACAGTCTGGCATGCCATGGGCTGATTAAAATTAGTATAGTCCATGTCCGGAAAGCTGATACAAAACCAAAATCACATGCCACAGGCCAGAATTCTAAGAAGTTAAAACGAAACAGGTGGCTCGAGGGCCAGATTCAGTAAAGATATTAATACTAAAAAACAATGATGGTTCTTGTGTTAGGTGAAGGGTCTTGATATTTGGGATTAGGGCCCTTCCCAATGACACGTGGATCATCATTTTGTAGGTCAGTGTTCCATCCATCCTTTGCTTGTTTCTCCAAGCCTTTATGATTTTAAGTTTTAACAATATTAAAAACACATCAACTTATATTTTCAACTAGCTTAGAAATAACATTAGAACTACAATAGTAAAAACTCACCATAGATCACCATGGACACACGATATATCCTTGAGAAATCTGTGAGGGAAAAACTCCTACAAATAAAGGGCTGTACCTTGCTGCTATCATTTTATGGAGTAAATAGACACCAGCCTAATATAGACTTCTATACAGCCCTGCCTTGCCTCTGTTCTGTTATGTCTCTCTTTTGCGCATCCTCTTTTCTATGAAATATAAAAAAGGATGCAATAGGACTGAAACCTGTTTCTCCCCTTGGGGCTAGAGTTTTTTAGACTCCTTAGCTCTTTGGGGTAGGGTTTTGGTTCCCTGTTTTTCAATCAGGGTTAGGGTAATGGATCATCTAGAATCATTTTGGAAAGCCATACATTGGAAAAATAAAAAATCCTCGTGTGAGTAACAGGGGTTGATGTGACCTCCACATGGTACAATTGTGGACAAACAGAGAATTAACTTGCTAGGAGCTTTATTTTCTAACAAAAGCTCTATTTTGGTCTTCTTTAGATTCTTGGGGGAAAACTCTCAATGAGTCTAGCAGCGGGGAAACAAGCTATGCCCATTTGTCAAAGATTTTGCCCAAAATAGTTGTTTAGGGCCTGAAACAAACAATTTTCCGTATTGACTCCAAATTGCAAATTTCAAGAACTGTCTTGAAATGGCACTTAACAAGGCTATAATTTGATTTTCCACCCTATAAAATGCCAAGAACGAAGCAATTATATATTGCTCCATTTCAGATTGCATCTCTCCATTCTGAGAGGCTTTTGGTCCCCAAAAGATTCCCTTATGAAGGAGACGAGGAAATTTTTTCTCAACTCTCTCCTTGGAGCACCACTTTGTTTTTCCTGACAGTTATTAGTTTAACAATTTTCCATATTGACCCCTAATTGCAAATTGCAAGAACTCTCTTGAAATGGCACTTTAACAAGGCCATAACTTTGATTTTCCACTCTATAAAATGCTAAGAGTGAAGCAATTATATATTATTATTGGTCCATTTCAGATTGCACATCTCCATTTTGGGAGGGTTTTGGTCCCCAAAAGTTTCATTTTTGAAGGAGACGAGGCTAAATTTTCTTAACTCTATCCCTGGGCGACCACGTTGTTTTCCCCGACAGTTGCTAGTTTAACCCACTTTGCCAAAGTTCCTGTCAACCTGTTCTGGTAGTTCTTGTCAACCTGTTTTGGTCATTTTGGTCTCCTTTTGTAGGACCATATATTTTGCTGACTTTTCCTGTGCATTCGGTACCAAGTATTTTAGGGAAGGTAAGACATGCTCCTCATTTTTTTTAAGCATGGATGGGTCATAGAGTTACAAATTATCCATATTTATCTTTGAGTAAATGTGTATGTATGGAAGTAGGCACATATGTCTAGGAATTGATATTCTTTCTTAGTCCTTGTTGCTTTTTTTTGTTCATATGCAACCAGATTTGGTCTCCTTCCTTAAATGTCTCTCCTGAACCTGTATATGGATTTGCCCGATGTTATCACTGAATTTTTCAGACTTTGATGCATCAATTGAGGCTTTTGCCTTCTCTCCATAATTCACAAGAGTACCCAAGGGCCAAAACTATAAGTTTTGGTTCTGGTGGTCTTGACAGTGCGTCTACTAGATTATTTGCGTTCTCCTTTTTGTATTTGATTATTTGGTGAAAGTGGTGTAAAAATCCCATTCATTTGTAGTGCCTTACTTGCTTTGTGCTTGCAAGTATTTTAAAAATTGATGATCAAGATTCAATATAGATGATATTCTCCCTTCCCAATAAATAGTGCTCCCACTTGTTGACAACTTGCATGGCATAGAGCTCCTTCTTGAGTATGTAGAGTTAGTTTAGGGTTGCTCCATGAAACAACTTAGAATTGATTGCAGACTGACTTACTTCTTGCATCATGATTGATCCCATAGCCTACCCACTCGCATTTGTTTCAACATAAAAGTGTTGTTGCAAGTTGGGTGATGCTAATATTGGTGCTTGACCAATTTATTCTTCAATTCTTTAAAAGCCTTTTGTTGATTCTTTCCCCATTGGAAATTCTTGCTATTGACAATTATGGCATGGAGTGGTGTTTCCATAGCTAAAAATGATACCATGAATTTTTAAAGGTATTGGGCTCCTCTCACAAAGCTACTTTATTAGTTACATTAGTAGGAGCTAGCAATTTAAGGATGACCTACATTTTTGCAAGATTAATCGTAAGTTTACCTCTTCCAATCACATACCACAAGTTCTTCACGGTTTGCTTGGAAAACTAACATTTCTTATTGTTGACCAATAATTTATGTTTTCTTGGTGTCTCCAACACCTACATCAAATGTGAGATGTGTTCTTAACTTCTTCTCAGGTAGAGCTGAAAATTAATGTGTGGTGTAAGACACACTATTATGGAATCTGGATGAATCTAAGTAGGGACTTAGTGCATCATTCATCAATCACATAAAAGTAGATGGTGCATTACGTAAACCAAAAGACACAATTAACCATTCACATAGATCTTACCTTGTCTTGAAGTCAATGTTCAGAGCATCTTCTTCTTTGACTTAAACCCAATTGTATTTTGATTTGAGATCCATTTTGGTGAAGTACTTTGGATGTTGTAGTTGATCCAACAAGTCATCGATCTTTGGTAATGGGTATTGGGTTTTAAATTAAGCTTTTTGAGAGCTATATAGTTTATATTTATCCACAAGGTGAAGTACTCGGTCTATCACTACTTGCTCTAACAATTGCTACATGTGCGCATTCACTTCACTTGTGTCTAACATGGAATGTCTATACAATCCTATCTTTGGTAAAGAAGGTTATGCAGCCTCTATATTTCATGCTCCACTTCTCTCTTAGGTGGAAGTCCTTGTGGAACACTTTTTTGTAAGCCTGCAAAAGCTTCTCGGACTGTTGATTCCGCTCTTGTTTTTATCTCGCTAGAGGTGCCGTTACTTCGATTGATTCATTTCTTTGTTGATTTTGTTTCAAGAAGAGTAATAGAAATTTCGTACTTGAATTGATTGGTTTCTTTGCTTGCTTGGTACTTTTTTTTTTGGCTAGAAAAACTTGTGAGGAAATCCAAGGGATACTACCCTAGTAAAACCATTTGTGTAGACTAGTGCCCCTTACCCATGGGGGATGCAAACTGGGGACCTATTGGGAATGAACTAGCCAAATGCTCCACGATGTTAGTGACAATCGATTGAGCCAATCCCTTCAGCTAGCTTGGTTTATACTTAACATAGTGATCTTGGATTTTGGATTTACCTTTGTGTGCATGGCTGATGAAGGATTTACCATTTATTGGTTGGCTCTCCTCATGAGGATAGCTTCCTTCATGTATATGTAGGGGCTCTCGGGCACTAGATGACATGCATCAAGTGGCACTATGTCTACCTCAACCTTGTGAATAAACTTTGCATTAACCTTTCACTATTTTGAAACCTTTATCTCTACATCCTTTTTCACCCATTCCAATAAGCTATGGATGAGGATGGTCATCTATTCCCATTCCAAGCTTTATTACCAAATTCGTTGCTTGTGAATTGGAGTCAAATAGAGAATTCACCTTTGCCTTCTTGAGTTGTATTTTTATATGGGAGACTCTATCATTCCTTATTATGGGGATCTGTGAATAGATTTTTAACTCAAAGAATAACCCTAAAAACCCTAAGTGACATTAAAGTTGGAACCTTATCAGACATAAATTTTCAAATCCTAGAATCAACGAACACACACTGCAGAAAACTAATAAGAAGGACATAGATGTGAACTCTCAGTCACATCTATCGTCTAATGAATACATAAATAAAGAAATACAATGCAATAGCTCATAACCAAAAACTTGCTAATCGACACAACGATGCATCTTGCATCTCCTTTATCTTGGTTACATGCATGAGTGCTCAAAGTGACTTAGTTAAACCCTAATCCTAGTCTAATCACCTAGTGTCTCTAGTGGCATGGATATGTGTGGTAGTTAAGTGTGCCTCAATTGGAAGACAAATTGTAGCATGCAAGCATGCATGCTTTTCCTTGGGAATCATGCCCTTTACTTAAATTAGAATCTTACCCATGCAAGTGCCTTAGGAAGCCTAGGGATTTGTGCCCTATCCAAGAGTAGATCATGCATGCATTCTAAAACTAAACTAAATTTAAAGTTGAACTAAAGCAAACTAGAGATGCTAACTTTGGCACAATAGTAAACTGGGTTTAATTGAAGGTGGAAAAACTAGAAATATACTATGATTGATGTCTACATGTTGAAGGCATGCGTGCACCCTTTATTGACCTACATAATTGCATCTTCCTTACCTTTTGCTATGCACAAGAACCAAGGTAAGTCTCTACCATACTATTGTTGTATTGACCTGCAGTAAATGTGCCCTTATTATTGTTTTACGAACCTGCTATCGTACTTGTTGGTTGAATGTGCCCTAGTATTACAGAAAAGATTGTTGTAGCTAAAGTGAAAGTCTAACACTCCCTCTTAATTATTAAAGTGTTCCCCATAAAGCATGATCTTGCCTTGAACATCTTGAACTTCCCTTGTGCCATGTGCTTAGTCAAGATATCCGTAGCCTGTTGATTTGTTTGAAGATACTCTAAAACCATTGCCCCCTTTTAAATGTTGTCTTGGAGAAAGTGGCACTTGATGTTGAATGTGCTTCTAGTGGTCATGGAATATTCGATGGATGTGAACTTTCAATCACATCTTTCATCTATTGAATATAGAAAGAAGGAAATACAATGCAATATCTCATAACCAAAAACTTGCATCTCCTTTATAGAATAGGAAGACAATGGAAGATACAATGTATTTGGTCACATGCAGGAAGTGCTCAAAGTGACTTTGTTAAACCCTAACCCTAGTCTAATCACCTAGCATCTCTATTGTGCTGCTAGTTATGTGTGCCTCAATTGGAAGACAAACTGGAGCATGCACACATGCATCCCCTCCTTTGGGAATGACACCCTCTACTTAAATTAGAATCTTACCCATGCAAGGGCTTCAAGAAACCTAGGGATCTGTGCCTTGAGATGCTAACTTTGGCATGTTAGTAAATTGGATTTAATTGAAGCTGGAAAAACTAGAAATATTTTATGGTTGGTGTCTATAGTTTGAAGGCATGCATGCACTCTTTACTTTCCTACATAATTGTGCCTTCTTCACATTCTGTTGTGCACAAGGATCAAGGTAAATTGCTACCATACTATTGTGGATTGACCTACAGAAAATGTTCCCTTATTAGTGCTATATGAACCTGCTATTGTCCTTGTTGGTTGAGTGTGCCATAGTATTAAAATGAATGAATGAATGATATTTTAACGTCCATGAGACTAAAAATAGTCTATGGGAATACCAACCTCCTTGTTTTTTGCCTTCTGCAATTCAATCCTTTTCTTACCCAAATTGATGATGAGCTGACCCAACCTTCTAACACTCCCCTCACTGAAAAGACAATGCCACGGAATTGATGCTAACATACTGCCATAGCTGTTCTTAATGTCTCTGAAAGCATCACATTCCAAAATGAAATGCTTTTCCGATTCCACTACCCCAGTAGTGCAAAATGTACACACCCGTTCTTCCCAAGCTTCTTTAGGTATCTTCCACTATCCCATTTCACACCGAAGTTGATGTGAGTTAGTTCTTAATTGAACAACAAGAATATTTGCTTTCCACGGAATGCTAGCTCCAATGTACTCTTTTTGTTGGAGATCACAAGTGGGGTTGAATTCCTGAACATAGTATTTCTTTTTTCTACCCAACTCTTTTCCCCATATACGCTTACGGAACTTCTCCATAACAAAATTATTTAACGCCTTGCTAGTTGTGGGACATGCATTGAGGTAAAGATTCCATTTTTGCATCCATTTGTTGTTTTGTATCATCCATGATTTCTTTCTTTCACTCATGCCTTCATTGAAGATAACTTTCGGCCACCTACCTCCTCCCATTTGCTCAATTCTTTTTAGATACCTTATAAGACACATCATAGCAATTGCTTCGATGGGAGCTGCTCATGTTTCACTCAACCTTATCTCATAAGGAATCAGACTTTTTATTTTGAACTTGCTCATGATCAAGCGTTTTTGGATTTTCTCAATTTGTTTCCATTTTCAAACAGGGATGCTGCTAGCCCACAGTTCACACCCATATAATATCATTGGACAAACTAGGAGTCCAAAAAACACTTTAATCGTGTTCCAATCCCATAGCTCTGCCTCTCTACATCTGTTTTGAAGTGCATATAATGTTTTCCACCCTCCTAAAATTCTTTTCTCTCTGTAATCCTCCCAATTAAACTTGTTGTTGAAATTGATTCCGAGGTACTTGTATTCATTTACTTCTTCAAGAATGTCGCCTTCAAAGAAGAACATATGCTGGCTTCACTTCCTTTTATTAGAGAAATCATTATTTTGGTCTTACTGGTATTGTCTTGCATATTGTTGTAGCACTAGCGAATGAAGTAAAAAATCTGAGACTCACTCTTAGCGATTAACGTGTTCTCCATGAAACCCAGTCTCACCTTGAACATCTTGAACTCCCCTCCTGCCAAGTGCTTAGTCAATACATTTTTAGCTCATTGATTTGTCTGAAGATACTCTAAAGCCATTGCTCCCTTCTAACTGTTGGCTTGGAGAAAGTGGTACTTGATGTTGAATGTGCATGGAGTGGTCATGGAATATTGGATTCTCAAAGTGTTTGATAAAAATTTGTCACAATAGATCACAGTAGGCTTCAACATCTCTCATTTTAGCTCTGCAATCAACTTGCGAATTGAAATGGCTTCATGATTAGTAGTGTTGGCTGTCATGTACTTTGCCTTTGCTGAAATCAATGCCATCGATGCCTTCTTCTTGTTGAACTAAGATATCACTCTTGAACTCAAATTGAAGCAACAACCTAAAGTACTCTTCTTGGCATTAGCATTCCTTACCCAATGGGAATCAACAAATCAATGCACCATCAACTCAGCATCACCTGCATACTTAGGAGCAGAATGTATTGTACCCTTCAATTAACAGAGCACATGTTTTGCAGCTATCCAATGAATTTGTTTTCACTTAACTATATATTGGCTCAAGGTGTGTTCACTGTGAAACATATATCAGGTCTACTATTAACATACATCAAAGATCAAATTGACTTTCTATACGTTAAAGGATCTACCAAAGCTGAATCCAAATCAACATGCAACTTTTGATTTGGTACCATAGGACTCACTAAGGGTTTACAATCGATCTTCTTAAACTTATTTAGATTCTCAACTGCATATTTACCTTGTCCAAAGAACACCTCACTTGGACTTTGCTGCAACTCTAGACTGAAGAAATAGTGCATCCATCTAATGTCCTTCATATCAAACTTGGGTGCCAACTCTGCCTTGCACCATGCTATGAGTTTCTTAGAATTTTTTGTAAGTATCAGATCATTTACATAATTGAAACAAGAAAATCAATTCTATTAAATAAATAATAAAGATTGGGATCTATAGAAGTTGTGGTGAAGCCCAAACTTAATAGGGACTCATCAATCTTGAAGTACCAAGCACACAACACCTTTTCTAGCTTGTAAAGGGATTTCTTCAACCTGCACACATGATTCTTTCGCTTATGCATCTCAAGCCCTCTTGATTCATTGATTTATATTTCTACCTTAATAACATCATTGAGAAATGTTGTCTTTACATCCATTCTTGCTTAATCACATCATTGAGGAAGATTGTCTTTACATGCATCTGATATAATTGCCAACCAAAAATTGATGCTAAAGACTTGATAGTTTTGGTGTAAGTACACAAGCGTTGGAGCAAAGTTATCCTTATTGTCAAATCGCACTTTATAGGAGAATCCTCTTGCTATAAATCTAGCCTTGTACTTCTCTATGTCACCATTAACTGCATGATTCACCTTGTACAATCACTTTGAATCAACAATTGATTTACCTTTCAATCTAGGCACATTCTCCCACACATTGTTCTTCATGGAGTTTTACTCTTCCACAATGGCATCTTGTCATACTTTTATCACTTGTTGATTCCACATAACTAGAACACTTTACATTAATGATGAAAGACATTAGTGCAACATTATTGGGAAATTTCTTGGGGTGATGACTTATATGGAAAGGAATCTTTGGAGCACAAACTTGCTTATTTACGTATTGTCCTTCATCACTACGTGAGAACACTTGTTTAGTATATTAGCTACTAGCCATTACACCAAGCTGCATATGCATGTTGATATTTTGTTTCTATAATTTGAAGGAAACTGATTTGTTTACTGTCATATGCTTTGAGCCTCCACTTTCAACATACCATCCAACACCTGAAACTATGTCGGTGGAAAGACATGACACCATGGTAAAGGTTTTCTCAACTTGGCAGGGAAGTCAATCTAGGCACATTCTCCCACACATTGTTCTTCATGGAGTTTTACTCTTCCACAATGGCATCTTGTCATACTTTTATCACTTGTTGATTCCACATAACTAGAACACTTTACATTAATGATGAAAGACATTAGTGCAACATTATTGGGAAATTTCTTGGGGTGATGACTTATATGGAAAGGAATCTTTGGAGCACAAACTTGCTTATTTACGTATTGTCCTTCATCACTACGTGAGAACACTTGTTTAGTATATTAGCTACTAGCCATTACACCAAGCTGCATATGCATGTTGATATTTTGTTTCTATAATTTGAAGGAAACTGATTTGTTTACTGTCATATGCTTTGAGCCTCCACTTTCAACATACCATCCAACACCTGAAACTATGTCGGTGGAAAGACATGACACCATGGTAAAGGTTTTCTCAACTTGGCAGGGAAGTCACCTGACATGGGGACACAGGACACGAAGGACACGAGGATTCGAGTGTCAGACATGGACACGTTGACCCCCCGTAATAGGACACGTTATATATATATATATTAAAAATTAGATATTTCTTACTCAAATTCTCATTCATGACAAAAATTGATTGATTCAAGCATAGATCATCTAGATGTAAGTTTTACAAAGTAACATTATGCATACAAATACAATTGTGGCATATTCACAAATGATCCAATAGGAGAAAGACAAGATACTACTCTTTTCTCATTAAGCCTTCAAAATCAAAGTGTGTTACATAGGTTGTAGAAATGCCAATGGCAAATAGAAATAGCAAATATAAAACAACTACAAGCCTCAAGGGAGTAGCTAGCTCATGAGTCATCAAAATCAGCATCACTGTCATCATCATGGTCACTGCTGCTCTCCTCTGCTGCCTAGCCCTTGCTCTCTTGTGACATATTTCCACAAGGGATATTTGTTATCTTGAGGCTGTTGTCTTCCCTCAACATTTGAAGCTGTTGTTGCAACCTCACTTCCAATAGAGGGAACACTTGTAGACCCTGATGAAATTGGAACAGGAGGGGCATCTCCAATGGGGACATTCTTCCCCTTCCTTTGCCCCTTCCCTATTGCCCTTAATTGAGCCATGAATGATGTAAAAAAATAAAGAAAAATGCACAAATTTGTAAAAAAGATGCACATGCAAACTGTTGCCCCTTCCCTACTGCCCTTTGCTCTTTGCTCCCACACACCCACAACAAACCCACATCAAGAGAGAGTTAAATGCGATTTGAAATGGGCCAAAACGACCATTTATGGGTCGTGTAGCACTCATAAAAGTTGGACATGTGTCCCAAAATCAGGACACAATTAGGACACGTGGTGTCCTGATGGGACACGATGGTGTCTTGATGGGACATGATCAGGACACGGTGGTGTCCTGATGGGACACGATCAGACACGACTGAAGGACACGTGTCCCACCGAGGACACATACCATCCGGTTTCATAGCTTGGCAGTGAATTGGGACACACCGAAAGCTTTTGCACTTATTATAAATTGTTCTTGTTGCTTACTGTTGCCCTCTTCATAGGACTCTTAGAAGGATAGTGACCATGCTTGTCGCGCTTGAAGCATGAGATGTCTCAAATCCTTCTTCTGTTGGTTAAAAGAACCAGAGCCTTCCTTCTTATTCTGATCTTGATCCTGCTTTCTTTCTTCCTTTTTTCACCTTCTTTTTAAGGTCTAGGTTGGGTACATCCTCATAATTGGATGAAACTATCTCCAATCTTGTTTTTTCACTGACAAATTCATCCCATAGGCTTTTGAATGAGGGTAGCTTCTCACAAGCACATATACACTATACAAAATAATGCTAAGACGGAACAAAGCCATTCCAATATTTGAACAAGCTCATTATGTACCAATCTTGTCACCAAATGCAACTAACTGAGCTCTCAACTTTTTGATCTACATTAGATTGTTGGTAACTATATTAGCCTTTCTCATGTGGGTACTAGAAAATTTGTTCTTCAAGAGCATTCTCTTAGACATGTTCTTGCTATAGGTGGCTAGGGTAGTATACATTTCCCTCACTTCTTCATTTCGACATGAGGGATTAGATGATCTTTCATTGAATCCAAAATGATTTGTTTTGGCTCTCATTGACTTCCTATTGTGCTCATCCAACTCCTTAGGTTATTTGTAAAATGTCATGGGTATTGCACTTGAACAGTTCATCACAATAGATCTTGTATGATGTTGAAATCTTTTATCATGTAGGTTTATTTCCTTAGATCTCAGATTTATTATCGCTAGCGTATTGCTTAAATTTATGAAAATAATTGAAATACAAAAATGAAAGAACAAACGAATGAACACACCATGGGAGAAAACCTAGCGAAAAGGTGGGGCCTATGCTTTTCTCTCTTTTCTTCATTTAGAGAATTGCAAATACAAAGAAAAGGGAACTCACTATGTAGTTGCCTTTGACATTTTGGCTTGAATAGCTGTTATAGAATCTTCTTCCTCCTTTGTTATGCTCTCAAATTCCACTCCTAGATGCTTTGCTCAACTATGGAACAAGTACAATGCTAAAAGAATGGAATCATCACCTCCTAGAATCTTCTTCTGGTCAACTTGCGAGAAATATAACTTTCGGACGTGAACTTTGATTAAGGTAATTTTTGCATTGTTGGAAAGGTATTTATGTGTAGAATAGTGTCGAGGGGTTGAGAGTTATGTTCTCAAAGTTTTGACTGTAAATTTTCCATACCCTAGGTGACTGCTGCCCTATGCTTCTTTATTAAATAAATCGGATCCTGAAATTACTCAATAACAGATAAAAGTTCGAGTATGCATCAATCACATAGATGGATGGAAAATATAACGAAAGCATAAAAAAAATAATTTCTCACACACATAGGTAATTACTCCAAATAAGCTTTTCATTCCTTTGAAAAAACTTACAAGGAAAACATCCACATGTTGCCCAATGAAACCATTAGTGTTTGTAGCTCAGAGATGTATTAAGGGTGTCTACTCATGGAAATCATCATTAAAAGTATCCTATGTTTTTTTAGAAGTTCACTTTATTAATTAATTAATAAAGTGAATATTATTTTATTAAAGTGATTTTTAATTAATGAAGTGACTAAAGTGGGTCACTTAATAATTTAATAAAAAAGAGAGCCATTAATCTCACGATTAGATCTCAACTGATGAAGATTAGGTTTTTGGCTCATGTCAAAGTTATAAAAGAAAGAGAGGGCAAAGGGCAAAGACACACTGAACATTCATTTTATAAGTCATGTGAGTGAAGGAGAAAATCAAAGATTTGATTTTTAGCCATTGTCGAGAATTTCAACAATGTTTCAACAAGAAGGCAACCGACCTTTAGCAAGACAAACAATGATTTAGCAGCGAGGACATGAGTAACCAAACAACCCAGTAGAGTAGTTTGTATCGCAACCTGTATGGATTTGAGGGTAGGCTACCTTGATTTGCATGCGAATTGTAATTTTCAGGTTTGTTGTTTGTTTGATTAATTCTCAAAGCCAGTTTTCCTTGGGAAGGAGCTCTTGTAATTTCTAAAGATAATTTTGAATGATGAACTAATCTAGAAGGGCATAAATATTTGTGTACTGTGTGATTGTTTCTCTCGTTTTCTGCTGCATGCAAAAATTAATATTCCCAACAAAGTAACTAGATCTAATTTGTTTGCTTAGATTGCTAGTTTTTGGATATTTTAACATGGTATTAGAGCTCCATATTTGAGAGAAAAGCAAATCTATAATTTTCAAGTTACTTCAACAATAAAGCTCAGGACAACCATGTGAGTAGCTGGTGTGAAAGTCGAGGATCGACATGATGGGGTTTTGAATTTCTTGCTATGGAAGGCAAGAATCTCAGTGATCTTGAAGGAGAAAGACTTGTGGGAAGTTGCGTCCAACCCTCCAACTCCAACACAGGCCTCAAGGAGCATGCAGACACCAACAATAGTAGACCTTGCTGTGCAGGCAACGTGGGATAAGGACATAAAGGCACAAAGGGTGATCCTTGAAGCTACTAAGGATCATTTGATTCCACATGTTGTGAAATGACCAATTCTAAGGAGATGTTTGATGCCTTAGTATCACTTTTTCAAAGTGATAACACGAGTCGGAAAATGATCCTCAAAACTAAGATCAGAGTGTGCAGAATGAACCCCTTTGATTGCAACCAACTACCTTATGAGTATCACACAGTTTCATGACCAACTTGCAACTATTGGAGAAGCTGGATGCAGAGCTAGTGAATGTTGCTCTGAATGGGTTCACCAAGGTCTGGAAACCATTCATCATGGGCATATGTGCTAGAGAACATCTTCCCAATTGGGAGAGACTTTGGGATGACTGCATCTAAGAGGAGACTCGTAAAGAGTCTAGGACCAACAAGCAAGGAGGAGAAGAAACATATGAAAACTCAGCCCTAGTCAAGTCAACAAAATGAAGAAGACCAAATGGAAAGTTTCCATCATGAATGGTGATAGCCAGGGAGAGGGACAACAATCCGTGCAGAAGAGAGATATGAGCAATATCAAAATTTCAAATGCTCTATCTACCATAAGAATGGTCACTCTGCTTCTAAGTGTCCACAAAGGAAGAAAGGCACAGGGGAGTCATAGACAATTGTAGCGACAACGAAGACACAGTTGAGCGAGTTTGCTTCCAAGTTTGAGAGTAACTTTTCACTCGTGTTTTGCCTTTCTACCAACACCATTGCTAGAATTGCTTGGTACTTGGACAATGGTGCCTCTCACCACATGACATACTCCAGAGGCTAGAGAGCTATTTAGTAGTTTTCCAGAGGACAACTGAGATCTCCATATTAAGCTTGGTGATGATGCCAAGTATGCAATGAAGGGACAAGGGACAATTTAGTTCCAACTTGAGTCAAGAGGGTCCTTTGATGCAGAGGAGGTACTCTATGTACCTGGCCTAAAGAACCTTTTTTCAATCTTAGTCATGGAGGACAAAGGTTATGGGGTTAACTTCTGGAGGGGGCAAGTGTTCATTTGGCTAGATGGAGCCAGTTCAGAATTTGCAGTGAGGATTGGAGTTCGGTAGGGGAACCTGTATAGACTTTAGGGTCAGCCTTCTCAGGCACTAGTGCACACCAGTGAGAGCATGTGTGAGACATCACAAAGCTCTACCGTTAGTGAGACGAATGGTCACTAGGCTTCTAGACTTCGTTTTGGATCTGCAGGGGGTGTGCAAAGGGTGTGCACTTGACAAGAATGTCAAGGCATCTTCCCCTAGCAGTGCGACTCGATCCAAAGGCATTTTGGATTTGATCCATTCTGATTTAGCAGGGGCTATGCCAGTATCTTCAGTAAAGGGCACATCTTAATATTTGACCTTCATTGATGACTTCTCCAGGTGGACCCAGATCTACTTCATGAAGACTAGTCTTCAGTCATTTTAGAGCTTTCAAAGCTTAGGTGGAGAACATGACATGAGGGAAGATCAGGGTGCTAAGAACAGACGAGGGTGAATACACCTCTAATGAGTTCACAAATTTTTGCAAGGAGGCAAAGATCAAGAGGGAGAAGACAATGGCTTACAACTCGCAGTAGAATGGGGTTGCAGAGAGGAAGAGCTAATTTATCATCAATGTGGTGAAGGTTATGATCCATGATTTAGAGTTTGCTGATGTTTCTGTGGGCCGAGGCATGCAACACAATTGTTTATTTGTAGAACAAGAGCCCACAACGAATTTTGGAGGATAAGAGACCAGAGGAAGCATTCACAGACAAGAAGCTTGAGATAGGACATCTCATGATATTTAGTTGTCTAGTTTACTCCAGATACCTATGGAAAAGAGGACAAAGTTGTATCCCTCAAGTCAAAGGGGCATTTTGGTGGGATAGTCTTCTTGATAGAGTAGCAAAAGACAATGTTGAGATGAGATGTCAAGTTCGAGGAGAACTTGGCATCTAGGAAATCTCAGGACCTACCAACAGTGTGAAAATTTGGATACCCCGAATCCTACTACAACAACTGATTAAGTTTCTTCTATTTATTAAACTTAGCAGATTATTTACTGTTTGCTACGGTAAATATCGAAACTAATACATTGCAACCCTCACAAATAAAAATACCGCAGAAGAAAAATAACGTTGGAAAGATAGATGCACACACACACACAAATAACACTATTAATTTTGGACCAAGTCCTCGGAAAAGCCCAACTCGGGAAAACTAGTGCAACAATTGAGGGTTTGATTTTTATGCAGTAGTAAATCTGAGTACAAATCTATGGTTGCTCAAATCTAGCAAATCATACAGAGAAATAACTGACAAATAGTCTAGTGAGAAAAATCTCACTCCCACTGGCGATCCGACACTGACCTTGGCTCAAGATGAGTTGCTCTATGCTGCCTCTGCGTAGTCACTGTGTCAGCCTACGCAGTGTTACGTTCCCACAAGTTGGAACAACTTTCCCTCTCGCTATTTGAGCAATTGTTGTCTGGAAGATGGACCCTCCTAGCCTCCAGACTCTCTCTCCAGCGTTTGGCACTGAATCAACTTTTCTCCCTAGCAAAAATACGAATCTCCTCTGAAGCACTACGCTGCCTTTGCGTGGCTCTGCACTGCCTCTCTGCTGTGCACTCACTGGATCTGGAAAATCTTCCTCCGACCTTACTATCCCTGCCCCTCTCTCACTGCTTCGAGCTCATTAGTTCTCTCTCTGACAACTTAGCACTGCTACTTTGGAAATTGATCTACCAGTGCAATCAAACTCTGCAAGTGTGTTCTTCAAGCCTCATCGAGTTTCTTCTTATAATCTCTTGTTGAGACATCAATGACGATGATGAAAACTTAATCGATGGCTAAGATTAACTAGAACTCGATACATGCCTTTTTCTAGGAGATTTGCACATGACTCAATTAATACCTTTTAATTAATCATATTTCCTAAGTTTACATTTACGAAATATTAAAAACTGATTAATTGTTTTAATTAAGTTGTCTCTAGGTGGAATTTCCAGAAACGATTTCTGGGTATTGGAGAATGCATGTATCCTAACCTCTTTGCAAAATCTCGAGGCTAGAACACATTCGATGCTACAAAAACTAAAACAATTGCAGAGGGGCCTCAAGTGGAGGAACCAAAGGAGCAACCGATAACAAAGGTGTCCAATAACAGAGATAACTAGCCTTCAGTGCAGGAGGAGCAATCAACTCATTTAACATAAGTTAGGAGGCCTAGGTGGGCAGAGAAAACCTTGTGGGATGCTCAAGAACATGTTGAGCCTCCGAGGGCCACTTTTAGGAAGAGCAAATCTTTGCTAATGTGGGCTGCCTTAGATTCTGCCAAAAGTTACAGGGATATCCTGCACAAGTTTCGAAGGATTTTGCTGTAAATTTTATTGGTACATGGTCGAAGTAGGCATATTGAACTTTGCTGTCTCCCGACACAATTGCACAGGCTACTGAGATCCCAAGATCAGGGGAGTCATGGTTTAAGGTGATGAAATTCAAGTTGCAGAACTGTGATGAATTTTTGAAAGAAGAGCATAGAGGCATGGATATGAGTTCATGCATCCCTAGAACATGCCTTAAAGAAAATTATTCCAAGTTCTTAATGGGTATTCATAAATATTTCACCTGTGAAGGTAGATTCCATATGAATTATCAATACCACTTCAAACCACTGCTACACTTCACAGGTAAGCAACCACTGGATTTGCCTTTTTATTTGTTTAGGAGCTTGGGCAAAATGGCAGATAAGGTTCAGGCAAAAACCTGAAACCAGTGATACCTTTGTCTTTCATCATGCTTTGATCAAATTGTTGGTAGTGGAAGAATTGAAAAAACTCAAAAGATATTGGTCTACATTCTTGTTTATGAGTGGATATGAAGTTGATGTCCTCACTCCTAAGAAGACACCAAAATCCAAGTTCAATACACCAAGGAAAAACAAGGAGTCTGGAGCTGAACCTATTGTTGACCATGAGGTAGAATTACAACCTATGGTAGAACCTATGGAGCTGGAGGTTGAACAAGTGTAGGAAATTGCGGTGCCAAAACAGACTTCTACCAGCAGTCAAGTAAAAGCATACACAAGGACCCACAGGAGGCTTACTAGAAGTCAAACTGAAGGAAGAGGCAAGTTAGCAGACATCCTGGAGACAACTGAAATTGAAGAGTCTCTTGTTGCAAAGCCTGTGGAAATGAAGGGAGCAAAGACTAAAAAGAGGAACCTTAAAGCCAAGAAATTGGACTTTTCACAAGAGGATTCAGGGTTTATCTTTAAACCTAGGAAGCCATTCACTAGGTCACAATTGTCTAAGGGAAAAATGTCAGAGAAGATGCCTAAGAAACCAGAAAAGGAGAAGCTGCCATTAGGGGAGGAAATAACAGAATTATCTCCAGCAGAGGCAGAGTTAATCAAGGGAAGAAAGGGCAAAGAGCAGGTTCAAGAAAGTCTGAGATGGAGCACTTACAAGAGCAACCGAGTGAAGCAAGAGAAGAGTTTCCAGAAGCTAAGTTGGAGTTGGCAGATTTCAAAAAAGAAAGGCTGGAGATGGAAGATTTCAAAAAGGGAGTGAGCAAGCAACTAGATTTTTACAATGAAATAGCAGATAAGTCAGTGAAGATGCTAAATATAACACTGCCTCTACATAGGATGATGAAGCACCTTTGCATGGGGAATAGGTGGCTACAAGCAGAAATAAGGAAGCTGCAAGATCAAGTAAAAAACTTGGAATCACAGATGGAGACGGTACAAGAAGAATTGAAGAAAAAGGGTCTTAAGATGATTGTGCAAGATGATGATGTACATGCATGTACAAGCTTTAGTAGTGTTTTTGAGGTAAAAAAAGGAGCAAAATATCAACGAACTAGGTACTTTCGTAGTGCGTTCTAGGCTTAAAGATGAGTTTGCTACGAAAGTACTGTAGGTTTCTCTGGGGGTAAACTTTTGAAAAAATCTCAGAACAAGGGTGACTTGGAGCATGTGATTACTTCATTAGTCCCAAGGAAGATCCTCCAACAGTCAGAAAAGTAAAAAATTGTGCAAAAAGTGGATTTTTGAGGTTGCTATGAAAGTGTGAGGTTGCTATGAAAGTTCCTATACTCTGTTTTTCTTCCAGCGTTATGAGTTTTTGATCTTTTTGAACAATCAACGCAGTGTAGACGTGGCTGAGTCATCAAATAAGATCCTGAATATTATTGTGCCACTTGTTCAAGGGGTATTCAAGGGGGTAGCTCAACATTCAAACTCCACATGGCTTACATGGTTGACAACTCATCAATTGGACAACTCATTATCAACTCAGGTTTATAAAGATCTTAACTCTAGTATATTAGTTGGCCAACACTTGAACATGGCAGTTTGGTTCGATAGGGATGACAAGCATGGGTTGTTAGAGGTTTTGTTGAAGTTATTAATGGTCATAGAGTCCTTTTTGATTACCAACTCCTTTAAAATAGAAATTATCCCTATTTATCCTCAATATGATGTAATCCTATTTGAATTAGGTCTTTAGGTCAGTATCGAAGTCTAGCCCAGGTGGCAGACCTTTGTAAAAGATCTCACTCTATAAATGGGAGGTTTTTTGAGATTGAAAGGGTTGATGAATGTAATGAGAAGGCTATTATGTAATTTTTCTCTACCAAGCTAATATACAATTTGCAACAGTTGTCTTTCAAAACTTGAGATTCTTTTGGAGCTTATGTGTTTGTGTCTTTCTATTTTGTATATTGTTATCAACATCATACTCTTATGATTACTTGGAATTCAGAATTTTTATGCTCCAGTTTCCTTCATGTACTATGTTTTTGCTTTAAAAGTTATCTTTTAAGCCCATTTGCATCAGTTTCCATGCATGCATTTGCCAGCAATTGAAGTCCCTTAAATGACTCCATGCCCAATGGTAGCCTTCATACACTCTTCCACTTGCAAAATCACTTAAAACACAAAAAGATTTAGCCATCTGCAGTAAAAAGTTTTATTTTAAGTACTTCATTTTTCCTTTGAGAGAACCCTCTCTGATTGGAAGGCCTAACTTTCAATCCAAAGTGGTTTGAAATAGTTGTGCTAGGTTGACAGTTGAACAACCCAACTAGTTCCATCCTAGTGATAACACTTGTCAAGGGATATGCAGGACACTGATCTTCACGTTGATTCTGACTTGGCCCTATGGACGCTGATAGGATCTGTTTGCTTGTAGATCGGCTTGGATGTTGTTCTCCCTGAGGACGTGGAAGGAGGAGGCCTTCTCAAGAGAGTTCAAGTGGTGCTGGATTTGGATCATGATTTGGCTGAGATCGCCGTTTTGGGGTCTAGTACCCTTGATCAATTGTTGTATGAGAAGAGCCGAATCACCTATTACAATTAGAGACATGAGGCTCAAAAGTTCACTTTATTAATTAATAAAGTGAACATTCTTTTATTAATGTGATTTTTAATTAATAAAGTGACTAAAGTGCGTCACAATTCACTTAATAATTTAATTAAAAGAGAGCCATTGATCTCACGGTTAGATCTTAACTTTTTAAGATTAGGTTTTTTTCTCATGTCAAATTTATAAAAGAAAGAGAGGGCAAAGGACAAAGACACACTGAACATTCATTTCACAAGTCACGTGAGTGAAGGAGAATCATAGATCTGATTTTCAACCATTGGCGAGGATTTCAGCAAGGAGAAGGCAGTCAATCTTCAGTAGGACATGTAACTAATTAGCAACAAGGACATGAGCAACCAGATAGCCCAACAGAGCAGTTTGTACGGATTCTGTACCGCAGTATGGATTGATGGGCATGCTGCCTTGATTTCAGTGCAAACTATAGTTTTTAGGATTGTTGTTCGTTTGATTAATTCTCAGAGCCATTTTCCCTTGTGACGGAGCTCTTGTAAGTTTTAAAGATACTTTTGAATGATGAATTGATCTAGAATGGTAGAAATATTTGCGTACTGTCTCATTTTCCATTGCATGCAAAAGTTAATATTACTAGCAAAGTGACTAAATGATATGTTTAGAAATTCCTTGAAAACTCTGAACCACTGTAGTGAACAAAACTCCGAAGCTAAATTGTAATATCAAGACACAAAATTTCTCTACTCTTTTGCAACGGAATAAATAGAATTTAAAACACATTAACACATAATTTTCTAGGGAACCCAATTGGGGAAACCCTTTGCTTGTTTGAGAATTTTATTGATAGAAATTTGAGCAATAGATCTCTTACAATACAATTGTTTCAATCAGAAAACAATCTTGTTCTCCCTCTACTTGTCTAAAGCTTGAAATACCTTGCAAGAACTCTAAACTTCTTCCTAAATCCTTGCGCATAGGGAGCTCCTATTATTTAGGAATTAAATCCTAAATCCTAGCGCAAATCCCAAAGAATACTCTTCTATCAGTCTCTGCACAAGCTTCTCCTTAGTACGACCTTCCCACGCACACAAGCTCCTGCACACAAACTCGTGCTTTCTATTGTCTTGTCTCACCAACTCGTGCTCCCAAAACAATGGATCAATTCTGTGCCTTCGTCCTTCTTATAAGCAATTCACATCTTCTAAATTTGGCAAGTTTATTTCTGGAACTCGTTCTCGTGATTGACTAGTTAACTAAGTCTATCTGACTCATGTAACTCGTCCTAGCCACAAATAACCATTGAGACTTCCAACTCACACTAGGAGACAAAAAATTGAGCCTCCAACTTATCACACGAGTTAAATTGCTTCATGCACTCATCCTAATTTTTAGGGACTCCTAACTTTGAGGAACTCATCCTAACTTATAGGAATTTGTCTTAATTTATAGGAACTTGTGCATGATAAGGAAGGACTGCTTTTGGTCTCTTTGTCTAAGGCACAAGTCAAAGAAGACCTTACGCGCTACTATTTTCAAAAGTCCCTCTTAGCGAGGAAGGTGCTTTTGGACCTCATACACTTGGATTTGTCTCCAACACTACCATGTTCTCTGCTGCCGCAACTACTCCCTCTAAAGTAGAAGACTTCCCTATGTTCTTATGTGGAACATGATCTAAAGACCTGTTATTTTCAACCGTGCTCTGGGAGCCCATCACTTTGGTCATAAGTGCCATGTTCCCTGTGTACCTTTGTGGCTACTTCCTCTGGGGTGAAGGTGATATTGGAAGATCCAACTCTATCCTGATCTCCCTTAAACAAATCCTCTGCCCACTTGGCTTGAACTCTCCCTATACTGGGAGTCTCTAATTGAGTGGCTACTTCCACTCGCCCCGGGCTATGCCCCTCATCATCCTATTGGTTAACCCACCTACCAATTAGCTTAGACTCAAACTGTGATACTGGCTGAGGCTCCATCTTGAGAGCTCTATCTTGTTCTCGCCCAACTACCACTTCTCTACTTTGAGCTATCCCTCCTTTGCTGCTCAAGGCTGCACTTGTCTCTATCTGCAACTTGTAAAGATTCTTCACCCTCACACCTATCTGCTTCTTACATCCAAAAGCTAAGTGTTGGAGGTACGCCATACCTCTGCTGAATATGACATCATAACCCTTGTCCTCAAGGGTAGTTGTTGAAACAAGATTATGCTTTAATCTTGGAACATAGAGGACATGACTGAGATGAAGAGGATTACTTGACTCCCTCTGAAAATTGACAGTACCAACTCCTTTAGCTGCATACTAACCATCATCTCCTAGCTCAATATGAAATCGCATGTCCTTCTCCTTTAGGTGGCTGAAACTGTTCTTGTTCTCGGTCGTGTAGAAGGATGCTCATGAATCAATATACCATATGTTGCTATTTGTTGAGCTTTCTATGCAAGCAATCAATGAGAAATATTTCTCAAACTGGATAGAAAATGCATCTACCTCCGTAGATGTAGCTACATGATCCTTACTGGACTCCTCCATCCGCTTCGGACACTTAGTGGCATAATGTCCAAACTCATGGCAATGGAAGCACTTGATCTTGCTTAGATATTTCTTCTTGCCCTTCTGACTGGACTCGGCCTCTCCTTGGCCCTTTTTTCCCTTGGCCTTGCCTACCAAGGCAAGGTTCTCCTCGCCCATTGTCATAATTGATCTACCATCTCTAGTCCTTCTCCAGGTCTCTTCCTGAACACAGTCGGTCCAAAACGTTTCCTAATTGGGAAAATTCTCTCTACCACTGACAACATCCTGGAAACCATACCAAGACTTGTGAAGTCCCAGTAAGGTTAAACTCACACGATCATGATTAGATACAATCATGCCCACACCACCCAACTCATCTCGTACATGAGTGAACCTTGACAAATATGTGACAATGGTCTCATCTAGATACTGCTAAGCTTCTCCTTAAGTGCAAGCTTCCTGGTATCACTCGTACTCTGATATATTTGTAAAATAGCTTTGAACATCTCATAAGTTGTCTTCTTCTCATGGATACGAGGAACTCTATGATCTTTGACCCCTTCTAGAATAATCGTCCTTTCCTTGATATCATTCTTAGCATGCTGGGTCAATTGTTGGGGATCTCATGGTGGTGGTATGGCCTTCTTCACAAATTCTCCCACCCCATTATCCTCCAAGACTATCATGATCCTCTCTTTCCATGGAACGAAGTTCGATGCTCCCTCTAAACAGTGATCTACTCTCAATCCTTGGTACACCGTCTTGCTTCCCCAAAGAGCTCTCCAACACCTGCTCACTAACAGCCTTGTAGTCCTTCACAAGAAGCTGTAGTTAGGCACTTTGGCACCTTTCTAACAGTCTTCTGGCACCTTTCTAACAGTCCTTTAACGTGTACATGAACTGCCAACCAAATCCGTTGCAAAGGATTTCACCACCTAGCAATGCATCAACATGGAAGAAGAACAAGCATACCTCTGCAATGGATGATTTCCACTGCCTTAAATATCCTTGGCCTGTGCATCCAATCCTGAGGTTTTGGCCCTCTGCTTAGGGCACTTGTATAGCAGTACACTAGCCCAGATCTCGACTTCCAAACCTCCTTCAAAACTTGTGTAACCCTTCCTCTTCAAGCCTTCCTTCACTGCATTGTAACTTGCCCTGATACATGCTGCTGTTCCAAGGTTGTCTACCTCCATCAAGCTCCCATCTAGGGCTTTAGCCCTCTTGTAACAAGCACATAAATTTGCGGCCTGATGCACAAAGAATTACACTACAAAAAAAGAGTACAAATTTTCCCTCAACCTCAGCCACCAACTTCCTGAACTCAAACTCTACCAATCACAGAAAAAGGACACAAGAAACCTAGCTCCTTCCTTTGATAAGGCTCCTAGAGGTTGTGGCTGCTTCAGAAGTTCTTCTCCTATGATTGTGTTGCTTCTTGTGATATATGGATCAACTTGTACTGGTCTTTATTTTGTTCCCTATTCTGATACCATGTAGAATTTCGTTGAAAAGTTTGCTTACTGTACTGAACAAATCTGAAACTAAATTGTAACACCAAGACACAAAATTTCTCCTCTTTTGCTTTGAAATAGAACAAAATCAAAAACACATTAACACAATACAATAACGCATTTTTTTTAGGGAACCTAATTGGGAAAACCCTCTGCTTGTTTGAGAATTTTATTGATAGAAATTTGAGCAATAAATCTCTTACAATACAACTGTTTCAATCTGAAAAAATCTTGTTCTCCCTTTGCTTGTCCTAAGCATGAAACACCTTGGAAGAACCCTGATTTGCTTCCTAAATCCTTGCCCACAGGGAGCTCCTATTATTTAGGAATTAAATCCTAAATCCTAGCGCAAATCCCAAGGAATTCTCTTCTATCAGTCTGTGCACAAGCTTCTCCTTAGTACGACCTTCCCACACACACAAGCTCTTGCACACAAACTCATGCTCTCTATTGTCTTGTATCACCAACTTGTGCTCACAAAACAATGAATCAATTCTTGTTTCTTTGTCCTCCTTACAAGCAATTCACGTCAACTAAATTTGGCTAGTTTATTTCTGGAATTCAGTCTTGTGATTGATTAGTTAAATGAGTCTAACTGACTCATGTAACTTGTCCTAGCCACCAATAACCATTAAAACTTTTAAGTCACACTCGGAGAAAACAACTGAGCCCCCAACTAATCACACGAGTTAAACTGTGTCATGCACTCATCCTATTTTTTAGGAACTCGTCCTAACTTATAGGAATTTGTGCATGCTAAGGAAGGATTGCTTGTGGTCTCTTTGACAAGGCACAAGTCAAAGAAGGCCTTACTCTACCATTTTCAACAATATGTTTGCTTAGATCGCTGGTTTTAGGATATTTTAACAGAAACATCATTCCAAGTACCAAAAAACCCTCTAACTGAGCTTATACAACATGTTGAAACTTGAAAACCTTGCAACGACGGAAAACTACTGTATGACCTGCTGGACAACTTGTATGGTATGTTTGTACCATTGTATGACTGTAGAAAACAATGTGAACCACTCTTATACTGCATGTTGCTTGAGAATGCCTTTTCCTTGATTGCTTACTCTCTCTCTTTCCCAATTGCTCAAGTGTGTGTAATAACTGTTGAGAAATCTAGGGCATCATATGGATTAGGTTCTTTAGGTAGATTTCTCTTAGACTTTGACATTTTCTTGTGATTGCTCTTTTCTTCTGATTAGTTCTTTTTTTAATTTATCATGCTCCTTTCATCAAGACAAATGCCAAAAAATGAAGATTACAACAAGAGACACAAGATGTAGGCACTCAGCCAGGGAAAAACCCCTATCTAGGGGAAAACCCAGTCCAACTCTTCCACTAGAATATTCGAATCAAGATGAGACAATCCAATACCCTTTAAACCTAGACAAAGACCACCTCCAATCACCAAGTCAACCTTTCCTTCTAGTAGATGATCCCTGCCAAAGTCTCCGAGTGTCAGCTTCTCAGACGTAGCTTCAATCTAGAATTTTGGACCCAGCTACAAAATTTCAGCCCCCAACTTCAGAATTTTGGACTTGCAATTGATTCTGAAATTTCAGCCCTAGCTTCAGTCCAATAACTTTGCACGTGTGAGAGAGAGATGACCATAACTTCTTCCTTCTTTCTCCTCAACTTCGTTCTTCTTTTCTGCCTCTCTTGTAGATCGAACTTGTTGAGTGTGTGTCCCAAATGAGTCGAGCTGCCTCTCTATATATACTCCTTCTGTTGGGTCGAATAGCCCTAATCCAGACCGACTTCATGAGGACAGGGCTGACTTTGTGTGGAGTTGACAAATGACACTTTTGACTCAAAAATAATTCCTTTTACACGATACGAAATCCCAAGAAGGGTCTAATACAAATGACAATGACACTATTGACTCATGATAAAACCTAGAGGCCTTGAATGGAGGCTTTGACCTAGAAAATAAATAAAAGAGCATGAAACCCATGCTTCAATAATATTTTTCTTTTACAATAAATTTTTCTTTTGACAAATACAATTATGAAAATCAACACTAGTTACATTCTTCAACAATAACCTCTATTTTTCCCTGCCTTTACAGTTTTAGTAAAGAATCTGGTTTTAAGATTACTCTTAGTAAAAGTACAATTTTAGACTCAACTGCTAAAAGTAAAACTTTCACTTTTTGGCTAAAGTGAATTACAAAATAGTATTACTTTTTCAATATTTGAGTGAGTTTTTGAAATATTTTTTTTAAAAAATATCTCTAATTACTTCTTGCATGTTCATTCTGAGCATATGCAAAAGGTTCCTATTCGAGCTATAATTCTCAACATTCACCCCAAAAAATGACATTTGATGCCTTAACATGGCTTTAAAAGGTTTCAAAAACCAAATCTCCTAAGTGGGATGTGCTAGTAAAATGGGCCTCGCAAGCCAATTTTTCCACCCAAAAAATACTAAGATAGATGACAATTTATATAATTATACATTCTGGATCATACCTCCCCATTTAGGGAGGCTTTTGGTCCCCAAAAGTTTTGCTAGATGAGGTGAGGAAATTTTTCCTCTACCTTCTCCCTAGAGTACCATTTGCCTTCTTTTCAACTTGAATTTGCCAAAGGTCATGCTGCCGCTATTTATTAGTTCTTCACTTTTCTGCAAAGTTGTATCTTCTACCTACTCTTGCCGAGCTTTTGGTGCTAACACCCTCTAAGGTAGGCAAGACCTACTCCCCAGTTTCTTGATCCAACATGGAAGGCTCATAGAGTTTCATATTTTCCACATTCACTACCGAGTAAAGGTGCATATATGGAGATAGACTGAGTATGTAGGCATTATCACCCTCCTCCAATGCCTCACAAGGGTCATATTGCAGATAAGATAAGATAATTATATTAATGTTCAACAAATGATCACAAAAGTAAATCAATGGGACTGCTGAGTATAATGATGTCAATACAAAGTAGATAAGTTGGACAATCCATTCAACAATGCCTGACCATAAGTGTAAGAGTGTTGGCATGTACAAAAATTCTATAGCTTTTGCAGTAGCTTCATCAATGAATTTCTGTGGACTGTTACTTGAGAATGATAGGTTCTGTTATCACACTCTCGTTCATAGAGATAAGGGCGTAGCATTCACTGGTCTTCATGTTGGAAAGCAAGTCTCAACTGATCGATAAACGCCTGATATCTTTCTATGCTGACATCTGAATACATCTCAGGCCATAAGTACTAAGATCTTTTGGGAAGCATGGTTCGAGCCTATTAATGAGGTACACCAATTCAAGATCCTTTAGATATTGGCTTCACTTGTTTACTTTAGAGCACTTCTTAGAAAGTAGGAAGCCTATGATTGATGTTTTTCCTTGTAGTTATAGGGCTGGAAATTTGAAATCCGATTCAATTTGGGATGTACTCCTGCTTCTAAGATGCTCAGTTGACTCCCAGTTAATATGGATCATTTTGATTGTTGAAATGGCAATGAAGTCCATATGATCTCCAGATTCGGAATTGAGTGGAAATTTTAGGAGAGTAGCTGGCTTCTTCAAGCAATTTCTTTTCATCGAGGGAATCATTGATTGCTTTATGGAATGCCAAACCAGATATTTGACATGAGAAGGTGGCATTGTATACCTTGCAGGTCTTTTTACGTTTCTCTGTAATTTTCTTAGCCCTTGTTTTATGGCAATGTTGGATGACTTGATAGAAGATTAAGGCTATGGAGATGTATGTTCTGTTTTATATTCTTTTTCCCAGGAAATTCTCACAGGGAAACTTCTAGCCACTTCCATGTATTTGTTGATGGTACCTAGTGTAAAACCCTTTAGTGTTGGTTATGGTGCCTGACGGAGGAGGGACATTTAGTAGCCAAGGGAATTGAACTGGAGAGCTCTTGTATAAAGCTCAAAGCACTCAACCACTCATCCTAGCTCACCGGGCTGCTATGTTCTCTCTTTATATATATATGTGTGTGTGTGTGTTTTCCTTATATAACGTAGTGATGGAATGATGGTTGTTTATATTAGAATGGCATAGTTAATGCCTTTTCTTGTGTGCTACTGTATTATGAACAGTTGTGCTTCATGCTTACGAAATTCTACTACTACTACCAACTATAATGCTTTGGATTTGCTGGATTTGTTGATGCACAACATTCAGTCTCACTCTGTTTTTAGTGTTTCTTATATCTTCATCGGTTAATGCAATACTTTTGAAGAAACTGCACAGATCAGAATCTCCAATAAATTTGAATTGCAGTGCGAGCATTCTTGCATATGTTACACGGTAAATAATGGCATGTTTCAATGCAGGTACTTGGGAATGCAAAAGGTGCTGTTGCGGTGGTGGTGTCAATATTATTATTTAGGAATCCTGTTTCTTTTATAGGAATGGCTGGATACACCCTTACTGTTTTTGGTGTTGTGCTCTATGGTGAATCAAAACGGCGGTTGAAGTAAAGTGCCTATATTTACATCCAGGTGCAATAATAGGGCATATGCACTTGGAATATAGGAAGAATATTTCAAGATTTAAATCTTCATTCTTGTAAGAAACATTCGCGTTTGAGTAGTGAACAGTATTCTTTGGTAGCTCAGAGATAGTATTGCTGGTATGGAACTGTATCAACATGAGTATGGGAAATGATTGAAACCAGGACACAGGGAACTTGGCTAGGAAGGTTTTTCAAGTTACAGCTCGTACTGTCTGAGTTATCCAACATTAAACAGAGACCGACATTTGGTCCTGAGGTATTTTAAAATTCAAAGCATTGATTTCGTTCTGATACTGCAGTGCAAGACAGTGATGTTGGTTGCAAGACGCAATAACATTTCAATCTCTGTGCTGATGGTGTTTTGCTTCTTATCAGTGAATTGTAATCTGTTTTGCGACAAGTTTGGAATGCCATTCCTTTTGTGGTTAAGTATGTGGAGGAATGGGCACCAGGTTTTGGGCAGAGATGGGGAGTGATACTGTATGGAACTCCTGTGATGTATTAGTCTGATGCAATTCAGGTTATATTCACTTTGCCTCCTCGAGGCTGTGTTATCTGTAATAGTTTAAAGTTGCCACTGACAAGGAAGGGAAGGAAAATTGTGAAAGTGATATTTCCTTTTGTTTACTTATTCTATGAACTTCCATAACTAGATTTTCATGTGTTTATTTCGGCTATGCTGAGAGACTACACTTATTTCCGATACCTTTTGTTCTGGATTTCAAAATTCACTGTTATATCTGTTCTTAGAAGTCATGATGGTTAAAACATAATAGAGTACCTGACTGTCCAAATGCAAATAAAGCTTGCACTGCATATCTGAGCATACCTTTCAATTGAACTATTTCTGCAATAATTTTCTCCGTTGTCCTTGTTTAGTAAGGGACATCTCACTGTCTGTTACTATGGATTATTTAAACTAGGCTGTCTTTTATTCCATATGTTTAAATGAGATTCTTAAAGTAGCTCAGGAGGCACTTTAAATACACTTCAATAAAATGCTCCAAAACACATATTGTACATGATTAGGCTGCACAAAATGTCACTCTAATTTGAGTTTAATTTGAAGTTCTTAAGATTAAGCTTTCTATTTTCAGGACTCATAAGTGTGGTCTTTAGTTCAAACTGACTTGCAATTATATGATCTGTTATGAGTCATGATTTGCTTGAATCTCAATTTGGAGACTTGTTTCCATGCTTATTGAACTGTTATATTAACGGAACATTATGTTTACATTATGATCTTTCATAGCTTTTACAATGTTCAAAGTAGCAATAAATGAAAGGAAGAATATGCCATGCAGGATTTTAAAAATAAATCGTCTGTACTTTCATAATATCATGGCATAATTTGTGATCGAGTATTGAAATCTTACAAGTCTAGACAAAAGAAAGCATGTCATTGATAAAACTTTAATTAAAATATGTTATCATCTAATATTCATTGCATTAGAGCTATGCAACTAGTTTGTTTATTTGTTTATTAATACATTTATCTTTTTTATATCTAATTTAGTTTCTGCGTAGAGATGATTTATGTCGACGTAACATTGTGAGAGATGGCAATTGATATAAACTTTTCGGGTTGAGGGATGTATTAGCGGGTCTAAATATTTTCTTTTAGTTCAAAAAGGCTCACACCCTATGGGCGTTGTTGTGGAGGCCTCAGATTGTGTGCATACCAATATGGATATTTGATCCACGCTTTTTGAAATCTCCGTGACAGCTTGCTTTGATCCCCTGGTTATAGTTTTTTGCATTGAACTTAAATTTTGCAGACTTTGAGATACTTGTATGTCAATTATTGGATGTCGGCTATTTGCTGAAAAGTTTAATGAACAATATAAATTTTTCTTCGCAAGGCCAAATAGAAAAAATTGACCTGGTCAAATTATAAATCTTGAAAAATTTGTCTTGAAAAATTTGTTGTCTACTTTCCCATTTCCTCCCTCTTCCCATTAGGAAATAGCTGTCTTTGGGAGGGCCTATGGATGGAGATATTAGTCAAAAGTGGGAGGAAGGTACTAGAGTTCTTGTTTTGTATTTTTATAGGATAGCATATTACTCTACACTTTGCATCATCATGAAGATGATTTTGTTGACTGTTTACCTAACGATTCTTTATTTTTTTTGTATGTTAATTTTTTCATAGATATATATACTTTTTGTCAGTAAATTATTTCATTGATATTTCACAAAATTACAATGGCCATGAATTGTCAAGCATTAGTAAAAAATGAGTTGTAGGGTGGAGCGCTTGACTACAAAGTATTGGAGCTTCCCCTATAACAGGAAAAACCAGTTGAGAGTATGACAAGATAACAGACTAGAGTTCTCAACTGCATGCATAGATCAAACAACAAGAGACCACAAAATTATATAGCTGTCCCGTAAGCAGGAAAACCAGCTAATAGAACAACTAGATGAACCAAAGTTGTAAATAGTGAAAACAATGCAGCAAATATGAAAATCATGAGAGTCATGAGGATAGGGAAGTGTGCAATTCTATGGGATGGTTTGCATCCTTGCAGTGTGGTGCCGCTGCCGAGCCTAGAGGCGAGTCAATTTCTGGGCGAGCAAGATGGCCCTTGACGTCCAACAGTAACAACTTCAATTCATTTACCTGGTGCAAGATATTATCCCGAGCATCTTGCCTTGCTTGTCAACCAACACTTTTCCTAGAAGCATCTTTACGTGCCAATATAAATCCTTTGTATACAAGTAATCATTATGTTTGCCTCTGGTGTTCCTAGTGTCAGGAATCTAGGCAACGATACCATCCAGAAACTCCAAGATCAAAATTCTGTTGTCTTTCATGACAAACTTTGTCCTCTTCAACATGAATTCTTGACTATATCTCAGGGGGAGTGTGGGCTTTGCTAATGACACAGAAATCTCAGTGTGGAATCGAGCCCATGAACCTCCAACACTACCATGTCTTTAGCCACCTTGATTGTTGCAAGTGCGTTGGTGAGCCATTGGCTGCTGTGGAAAGGAAGAGAGAGGCTGGACTATGATGTCCCGAAATTGAGGGACATAAAATGTAGCTCGAAAAAGATATTAAGACCTTCCTGAAAGACGGAAACAAAGTTTGCTACAACCTGTAAATGCCCCTTGCCTAGACAGTTTCGTCGAGGGTGAGGGGAAAGCCAGGGAAAGGCATCCAGGCAGAGGTGATGAAAGGGAATTTTGGCGAAGAGGCGTGCTGAACAGAGGAAACAACCATGAGAGGATTACCAATTCGAAAGAGGGAGCATACTGAAGAACCTGAAGATAGTTCTCCGCATGAAAGACTTAGAGGTGCCATGGGCATGAGTAGATTCAATGCAGGTCAGCATGCGAGGTGATTCAGTGCATCACATTCGAGGTAGTTATTAATTGTTGATTAGACTGGTGGCACATTGGAGGCTATCACTTCCTAGAATCGAGGCCTCCCTTCTAGTTACCACATTTATGTCGACAATGAGTACCCCATTTAGGACCTAATAATGCTTTATTCAAAGTTGAATATGCTTTTCATATATATACATGTACTTCAATGGTTTTGGGATCATGAAAAAATAAAGAGATTTAGGTACCTGTTTTCTTGTAGGATAACATATTACTCTACACTTTGCAACATCATCATCATATATATATATATATATTTTGATTGTTTATGCAATAACTTTTTTTTGCAAGTTGAAATCACTTTTCATTTCTGCTTTTTAAGATCACTTTGATGTGTTTGGGATTATGAAAAGGAGAGGGATCTTTGAATGAAGATGCTTCAAACAAGGGGTTTGAGTGAGTTTATTTGAAATGGGATTAGAAAAACTATGGAATGTGACCATTCAGAAAAGTAAAATTAATTAGATTATTTATGATTGTATCATAATCAAAAGTTATCATTTTATCTTGTGATTTAATATTTATAAGCATTTTAATTTTTTATAATCTTTGCAAAATATTCAACAAAGAACTTACAATATTGTTTGAGAAGATGTTATGTTTGAGAAGATGTTATATTTGAGATTGACTAAGCCTTTGTTATTTGGAATGCTTATTTTGACAAAAACACATAATAAAGAATGACACTAAAAATGGTAATGGAGAAATATATTATTTTAAGGTATGGCTATGTGGGTAAGTTCTATATTTTTATTCACCCTTTTTTATTCTGAGAATAAATCTTTGGCAACTAATCCTTGAATATGAAACTAATTTCATTACATTTTAACATTTCTTTCCATTATGGGGTGTATTTATGTTATATTTTACAATATCTACATAAGTTTAGAGTTGTTTCAAGAATGTGGTTTTCCCTTTTACATATAATTTTAGTTTTATATTTAAATGTAGGTTAGTGTGAAGAAATGACTTCATCAAATGAAAATTTGCTTAAATCTTGTTGAGAAAGATATGTGAAAAATACTTCACTTATACAAGTTGCAAAGTTTAGGCTGGAAAAGACACCTTGGGAGCTAATTGAGTGGCTGCTGAAATATCATAGTGTGTCTACTGTCCATGGCATTTCAACCGACATGTTGGGAGGGTGCTTTTAGTATACTTGAGAATAATTGTGGAAGTTAATTGAAGACTAACAAAACAAATGTCAATGATCTATGCTTTCTATCTCATAAAGACACTACTTTATTGAGGCTAGGCTTTGTAAGCTTAATATGGAAATCAATTAAGAAGGTTCTATTTTACATATTGATAATATATTTATGTTTAATGCAAAGAGCAGTGTAATCAATTGGTATCCCAATGCATTATAATTTTTAATACCCATTTGAAATTGATAATTTATGTTAGCTTTTAAAGACAACTTTTGTCACAAATTTCACCTCATTTCCTACTGGAAATTTTGATTATTAGACATGGATGGCTTCAACATTATGAATGAGTGTTTATTGTGTCTGCAATTGCTTCATTTAGTAACATTTTATTGGAATTATGTGATATCATTAGGCCTTAAATATTACATGAAATTATGCTCTAAAAATGATTTACTTTAATGATCATTTTTTGGTTTTTTCCTTTTTATTCTCTTTCATGATCTTTGTAGTTAGCATAAATAAATTTGTCTAAAGAGATGCATGAATAGATAGCTCTTCTAATGTATTTTGGCTAGACTTTTAGTATATTTGACTATTTTTTTATAAACACAAAATATTAATAAAATTTTGATTTCATTTTTAATGTTATTCAAAATATTGTCATTAATGGCTCATGTAAGGGTTTTGAAAAATGAAGCTCATGGTTATAGAGATTAGATTAATATTGGTTTATATATAATATATTTGGTGGTAGTTAGACATAGCCATCATAATTATAAAGATACAAGGTTTGCATAACACACAAAATATATGAGATGGACAATGATTGCAATTGAACATTATTATGTCTTTGTATAGTGCTTGAAGCAATGAATCACAATAAATGGTCATGATCTTGGGGATAAATTTATATAACTATGTTTATTTATATTATATAGTTATTAATATCAGGTATTATACAACCAAACCATTAATAGAGCAAAGGAGTAGAAATATATTGATCAAACCAATAAAAACTATGACCTAAAAACGACCCCAAAAAAACCATATTTTATTTTGATCCCATTTGTTTGAAATTGTGGCATGTACAATCAATACCATTGAAGAAAATTAACATTCAATGAGAGTGTAGATTTCATTGAGAGGTTTTTTCTAAGAAACTGTGTAGAAGATTTTCAATCAAGTTTCTTTAAAAAAATTCTTTCAATTAACATTCAAATGAAATTGTTATGTTTTAATAATACCAATTTTATTTTTAAACTTAAAATTATAACTTAATTGAAATTGTGGTCTTGAAAATTGGTATTATTGCAAATAAAAAATCCTATTAAAAAAGAAAATGATATAACAACATTTTAATAAATAAATAAATAAATAAATTATATTATAAGAAAATGGCATAACAACTTAAAAAAAAAATATTAACATAATATAATTTAAAATAAAAAAATTACAAACAAAACAAAACAATACAATGCTTTAAAACAATTGAAAAAACAACCTAGGAAAAATAACAAAAAACAAAACCCCAATAAGAATGGTTAATTTCGATCCGCTGTCAGTATTAAATGTCATTAACCCTTGCAGTCTACGAAGACTACAACCCACGCAGACTACAAATATTATTTGAACCCACGCAAACTACGAAGACTTGAAATGTCATTAACATGTCTAAGAAGACTTGAACCCACACAATTGGGGAAACAAATTGTTCACAAAATCACATAGTTAAGATCATTGGAAAAAAAATAAAATAAATTAACACAAATTAAAAAAAACAATACAAATTTTTTTAAACTCTTTTTTGATATTTATTATTATTATTATACGTATTTTCAAATTGTGTTAACACCTTTTTAAAAAAAAGGGTGATTGTATTTTTTCAAGGAGATATTTATTTTTTCTTTTTTAAAAAATTATTTAAAAAATGTAAATTAAAGAAAAAACAAAAATTAAAGGAAATTGAAATTGGGCTTTGAGATTAGGTTAACACGAGGAAGGCTCGGGATAGGAGCTCACGCAGATGGTAGAGGCGGCGAGAACAGACGAGAGGAGCACGCATGGAAGAAGGGTATAACTCAGGTCTCGGCTAGGAGTTAAGGACGTGGGAGCAGAGATGGAGATGGACGCATGGGAAAGAAAGCATGGAGCGAGGAAAAGGAGTGGAAAGACACTCGAGAATGAAGGAAAAAGAACTACACGGAGAGGGAAAGGTGCTGCGAGAGGGAGTTAGGAGAAAGTAGACAAGAGAGCTCGAAAAAACACAGAGAGAGATGTCGCGGAAGGAAGACAAACACTACTACAGGTAGCATAGAAAGAAGAAGAGAACGTAGGAGATGGGAGGAGAAGGAGCTGCAGTTTTTCTTGGAGGAAAAACACAGGCACAAAAAAAGAGCAGAAAGTTGAATGGAGAAGCTTGAGAAGCCAAGGGCTGGACGGAGGCTGCAGATTTGGAGAAAAATGTAGGTAGAGGAGAGGAGCAGCGAGCTGCCCGAGGGAGATTATACCCAAAGAAATTTATTTGCAAATTTCATAAATTTATCTCAGTGAAACCCAGGAAAGATTTAAAAAAAAAAAAAAACTCAGATATGCAATATTTCTTGCAAAGAATTTGATTTTGAGACCAGATCTAGATCCTATAGGGTCTAGATCTGTTTCAAATTTGAAAAATCTCTTCGAAAACTCTTATATACACATATGCACGAACAAGAAACAAAACCCAAAAACCAAATACATATACAAAAATATGAAATCAAACCCCAATTCCAAGTTAGAAATTAGAAAAAAAAATTGTACAATTTTCAAATATACACTATATATTATAAGTCTTTCAGATCTGTGGAGTATGAGTCCGACTCCGCTTCCATATTTGAATATTTATGCTCTTTTTAGTTAGATCTAACTATTTAGCACAATACTTTGAAGATAAATAATTTTAAAAATTTAGGTACTAGCCCAGAAAATCTTTGCAAGATATATTTCGTTACAGGCTCTCTAGATCTTAAGTTTTGGGAGTCGGCTGATCCAATCGAGGACTTCCCCAAATGATCAAAATTTTTGAATAAAGATGATTTCTGCACACTTAGAAAGTAAGCCGTTAAATTAATAGAGGTATAAAATAACGATTAAATCTTCAAAGATTGGAGATACCCGTCAATCAAATAAAAACCATGTTATTTTAAAACCCAACAATCTAAAAAAGATACCTATGCAATAGGTTGATCTACAAGAGAGATTAACCAACAACGTATAAATAAGATCATCAAAATATTAAACACAAGTTACCATAAAATATTGGAGAGGAACGCTGCCATCAAGTAAAACTCCAAAGACTTTGCGTTTTATTTTTCCAGAAAAGTTTACAAGAGATTCGAGAGCTAGTACACGATCTAAAAGATTGTATACCTCCAAGTTTCTACCAAGTAAGAAATTTGTTTCCAAGCTCCCTCTTAATTAGGGAACTACAACAACTCCTCAGGTGGAGATGATGGAACAACCATTTGCTTGAATAACTCCTCCTCACGATGTCATGAAATTCTTTTTCATTATCTAGGAGTCTTCATGTTTGAGACTTCTACATAGGGAGTAGACCATCCATCACTTTCATCTTTGAGATATGTCATCATTCCTTTCATTGGAAAGTGATCAATTAGTCCATATCTGGCCTTACTTCATGCCATGTTTCCTTAAGGATCTTTCATCCTACTACATGGTCATCGTCACTGGAAGACATTCATAGCTTGTCCTTAGGAATCCCTGCATAAGCCCATCCAAATATCATTCAAAAATAGGAAATTAAATCATAATTACCTTTGTGATGGTCTTTCATGATCCATAGTATTAAAAACTAGAATCAGTGACTGGATCGGTCCACCTAATGAACCGGGTTTCGAACCAAAACTGGTCAAACCAGAATTGGTTAGATCTCAATAAACCAATTTAAAAAAAAGGTACAATAAAGAATTATTTTTTAATAAAAAAAACTTTTTTAAGATTTGTAACCATGATTCCAAGCCAATAGAGACAAAATATGCAAAGTTTGCTCATTTATATACCATGTAAAGGTCAATATATCAAAACGGCACCGAGTGCAATACATATCATCGACAAAATACATAAACAATGAGGCTCCAAATGGCCTATAAAGTCAAAAAACAATGCTACAAGCTATGAGACCATTGGCCTACTACAATGCTACAAGTCTAGACTCTACACATGATCAATCATCAAATTCATCATCACTATTGGACACATGATTATCATCAAAAGCTACATAGACATCATCTGGTTGAGAGTTTGAGGATGCCTCAACGTCATTTGCAACCTCAATAGCACTGCCACCAATAACAACATAAGTGGACCTAATGGAAGCATGAGTTGGTCGAGCTACACCACTAGTGCCTTCCATTGGTTGATTGCTTTTCCTAGATGCAACTACTAATCCTGGTTCTGATGGCGTGACCAAATCTGGTTCATCCCCCGCTAATGCCACGTCAATATCAAAATAAGCGTTATACACTAGATGTTCAGTCTCCTCCACCCATTCTAACGTTGGATCAATATCATCCAACACAATGGGATCTAGATCAGGTGTTTTGTTCATCATTTGGTTTTGCCTTAGTCGAAGGTTGTATTGCATGAAGACAAGATCATTTAACCGTTTTTGTTACAAAAGGTTTCTCTTCTTTGTGTGTATGCGCTCAAAAACAGACCAATTGCACTCACATCCTGAAGCACTACAAGTTTGGTTGAGGACTCTAATTGTAAACTTTTGCAATTGGGGACATTGGCTGCCAAATGACTCCCACCAATGTGCTGCAAAGAAAAATATATTAATTAGTAACTTAGTTCATTTCATTACTTAAAAAAATAATTGGAACCGCTTATCTGGTTGATCCACATCTCTTGCCATTTTTGCCAAGTTTTTCCAAAGGTACTATCTGCCATATTGAAAAGAGTAAGTTGTTTATGTATTTCTAACTGGCCTGCATGGATAGAGACCATGTGCTCCAATCGATCAATCAATCCAGATCTGACCTCCCCATCCTGCAAATCTCCTAGCCGAACTTTATAATGATACTTTGGGTTCCAAAAATACCCAGCGGCATGTATAGGATGATGGAGTTGATTGTTCCATCTGTTATCAATGATCTCCCATATACGGCCATATTTATCTAACATGTCCTTGTAAGCTGCTTGTATCTGTTCCTTTGCCTGATCCATAGCCTCATAATTGTAGCCCATTGCCAAATTTACCCCATTCACCATCCTTAGCACCTTAACAAGAGGCTTGGTAATTTTTATAAGCTCTACAAACCTTTTTGAAAAATAATTGTCAAAAAATTTCTTTTTGGTGTCTTTTCCATCTTGTCTATGATCCAACTGAGATTCAGTGCAATCATCAGAAGAAAACATCTTTTGCAGGTTTTTTTTGTTGAGAATTGAAACATTGCAATGTGAGGAAGTGAGTTGCAAATCTCGTAATTGTAGGCCTAATAAGCTCTTTTCCCCAAGTGTTTTTCCTCATTGGGCTCAATACCCATGAGTGGTTGTAAATGTATTTTGTAATGCACTCGGCATGCTCTATGGTGTTTTTTACCCACTCCACTTTGCCTATGTCCTCAATAATGAGGTCTATGCAATGTGCAACACATGGAGTCCAAAATATGGTCCTATATTTGAACTCAAGCATATTTCCAACAAGAACATAGTTTGAGGCATTATCTGTGATGACCTGCACAACATTCTTCTCCCTCACTTCTTGAATAATTTCATCCAAAAGCTCAAATAGAAGGGTTGCATCCTTCACCTTATCAGATGCATCAATTGATCTCAACAAGAAATAAGGAAATTAATGATAGTGTGGTTCTTTCCATCGGTCCATCCATCTGACATGATGGAACAACTTGTTTTGAGCCACGACTCTTTATACTCAGCCAAATACTCATAAATGGAAGAAATATATTTTTGAAAAAGAGCTCCCCTCAAGTCATGTACAGTAGGGCCTTTGAAGCCCTTTCCTGCAACTATAACAAAGTCCCACATAACTTGGTAATAAGGTGAGCGAGAAACATTAAATGTGATATTTGCATCATACCACCATCTAGCAATGTATTGATAAGAAGTTTCTTTGCATTGTTTTTTCCAATGTTGATCCAAAGTGGATTGAGGATTTTGTCGGGAGGAAGTGGCTGTGGGATTAGCTGAGGATGATAAATAACTCTGGATGTTTGGTCTCTTTGTTCCTTTTGATCACTGGCCAAGAGGAGGAGGAACATAGTGAAAAAGGGTCATTGGTGGAAGAGATAGAAGAGGAGTCTTGAATCTCATAATCATCATACCCACTCTCTTTCATGGCTTTTATTAATTCCCTCTTCCTTGCAATTTCATCTTGGATGGTATTCTCCCTAGACTTATTCTCCTCAAACTTTTCAAAATTGGAAAGGTATTATGCCCTAACATAACCTAACACTTCATTTGGTGCTTCAGATGGCTTTACTTGGCCTCTTATCCCAACCAAGTGTTGTTTCAATCTGAGAATACCCCCACCTCCAATAGACTTATGGAAAAATGTGCATATCATTTTTCCATCAATTACGTCACAATGAGCCCATACACTGTCATTGGATTTTGGTGCCATGTTGACATGAAATAATTAAAATTTGCAAAGAAATCTGCCATTTAAAAAAAAAATTGTAGCTAATATAAATGGAAAACCAAAGTAAATTTAGGAAAAAAAATTTACATTGTAGCCTACAAAATTTGAGAGCATAGAACTAGAGATTTTATAGCAATCACATAGAACACATAAAAAAAATTAATACATGGACAACAATGAAATGAAGAATTTTTCAAGTAAAAATCCTTACCTGGAAATGAAAACTAACTTCATTAGCCTCCTCTTGAAGATGCCAACTCTACTAGCAGCTCAAAACTATCTCCAAAATAGCTCAAACGCCAACTCCAATCCTCCAAGACGACTGCTCAAGCAAAAACTCAACATTCTCCAAGCTCTCAATCAAACTCACAAAAGCTCTAAATGAGATGCATGAGACAAATAAGAGGGGTAACCTCTCATTTAAAGGAATGGAGAGGGTGTTTTTGGAGGGAAAAAACCTTGGTTTTCCCTCCAAAACCACTCTAAACCTTCCTATACTGTGCCTGGTGGGCCTGCCGCGGCCTTGGTAGCTAACCGACTGATTTGACCACAAATCGTTCGGTTCCATCCTAAACCGGCCGATTAGCACTGGTTGGACCGAATTTTTTGGCGAAAGGCCACCCTTAACTGGGGTTTTCTACCAGTTTGACCCGGTCGACCTATGAACTGACCGGTTTGGCCGATTACCAGTTCAATCCGACCATTTTTAATACTATGCGATTTCACCATGACATCTTCCAGTTTGCATAAACATCATGCATACATATTGATACATCTCCCAAATATATCCATTTTCAAGGGTATTCATCTTTTTCAGACTTCCATCAGAGTCTTCATATATTTCCGAGAGATATCATAGTCAAATATTTTAGTTCTCGTATGTTGATTCCTTCATAGTTTCACATTCCATGATCTCTTCCTTTCTTTCTTCACACATTTTATTCCAGGAACTTTTGCTCATAGTACCTCCAATTTTGTCAACCACCTCATTTTTCAGATGAGGACATAATATGTTAATTTCATCTAGTCAATGTGTCACCCATGCCTTCTTGCATCCTTTCAGCTGAGGATATCCTTTTTCATTTGATCATTCTCTCAAGATAGAGCATTGATCCATATTACCTGAAACCATGTGGCATGACTCCAATTTTTTTTATCAAATGAAAAAATACATACCTCATTCTCTTTTGGGTCATCCACACTTCCTGCAACAACTTCCTTGATTGAAAGAGCTTAAATCGCTTGACCTAATTTACCTTTTATGTCATCATACCATCATCCCATGAATTCCATAAGTTGGAATTCCCGATGAAACATGCTTCCTCTCTTGATCAATGAACCTTCCAATGAAGATTTCAACTAAGGAGCTTGATCATCCTCATCCAACAAATGTTTCATTTTTGTATGATGAGATTTTTACTTTATGACCTTTTCTTTTTTCTCATAAGCATCACTTATGTTTTTAATGAGGTTCCCAAGAGTTACATCCTTCTATTGGTGACTATCATATAATTCTTCTTAAACTATCTTTAAGGCTTGATGATGTCACGAGTTCTTGATTGTATGCTTTCATGAATCCATCTCCTTGACATGATGCATTCAGTGATGCAGGGGCATTAGATACTAGCCATCAATGTAAGAGTTTTGTCCACATGTTGTGGCTAGGAGGGTTTGAAACAGTCGAATTGTTACAGCTAGGTGTCAATACCTTAGCTGATTGTATTATCAGATCAGTTAGAGTCGTAGAAGTCGAATAGCTCAGTTAGTCTAGCTGTCATATTCCAGTTAGTTGAATTATTTCAACTAGGCTATTGATTTCCTAAAACGGTCCTCTCAGAGGAACCGAAGAGTCATATGTTATTGTATAAAATCCGTAATCCCTTGGATTTAGGAGGGAGAAGGGGGAAGAAGAGATATTTCTCGCAATAAACTTCCGTGTACAGAGAAATTGCTTCTGGCTGAATAAATAAATCAAGCCTTTTTTGATTTCCAAACTGTCCGTATTCATAATCGTGAGGAATTGCTAATCGAAGAGGAAATCAGTAAATGGTAATTCCGTTCTCCGTCCTTGAATCCCTTAAATTATCCAGTTTAAACCTTGTTAAATTCAAAGTTACCCAATAAGGTGTGGTTCCGTGGAGAAGAAGTGTGGCCATGACACCGTTTAAATTGGTAGATTTCCCGCTTTTATAAAGAAATAGAGGTGTTGCTTCCAAACTAGAACCGTGGTCTGGACGTGAGTTGAATGAACAAAAGTAATAACGTAACCTCGCATTAACCCTGGTCAATCACTGTAGCAAAACCGCGAGTGGTTTTGAAAGGTGGATTGCCCCATATCGCACCACCTTCGCAGGGAAGGCGGTATTCCCCAAATTGAAGCGATTCCACAGAGTCTTTGATGCGTGGCACCGGACGGGAGTACAAAACCACCTTTCTGTATCCTCATCGCACGTTAAAGCTAGTACGAGGACGCCGAGCGATATCGACGAGGGTCGTCGATCTGGTGCAGAGTCATCAGACGGTGGTCACCTGATGGAGATGCGCGAAGTTTAACCTAAGGTACGGGTGTACATTTGATTGGCTATGGGACGTAGAGATGGGCCCGGAGCGAAAGTTTATTATAAATTTGATTTACAAGTGTGGGGTATCAATATAAGTTTGGAAGACTAATATAAAGTCCAGAAAGGCCTAATTTAAGGTTTAGGGATATAATATAAATTTAAACACTGCGGATAGTATTATTTATCAAATTCTGCGAATTTGATAATTAATAAAAAGAAATAGACCACGTGGAGCAAGGAAAGAATTGACAGAGCCACGTCACCGTTGACCGTCCCTCCTCAGGGCTGACTTTCTGTTTTGTTGCGTCACTCGTGGTATCAAAGCTGTTGTCTGAAGTTGTTTTGCTGACATGGCAATCCGAGTTGGTAGAGGTGCTGGTAGAAGGAGGCCCGTTGCCAATGCAGAGGTGTTGGGGATGTTGCAGAGGGTCGAGGCCAGAATAGATGCCATGGAGAGAAGACAACCCAGAGATCCTGAAGACATCAGCGAACCTGAGACGAAAGAAGCAGAAGAAAATGTTGAAATTCCTCCTGACATGAGGCTCCTTAGAACTGTTTTGGGGTCTACAGTTAAGCCCAGGATTGAAGTATCAAGTTATGCAGGGGGACTGAATCCAGAAGAACTAGTATACTGGATAAATGAATTGAACAAGTTCTTCGATTATGAAGAAATAAGTGAAGATAAGAAGGTCAAGTTTGCAGTAACAAAGCTGAAGGGACATGCTGCACTTTGGTGGGATGGAGGGCAGTAAGAGAGGAGGAGAGTTGGCAAGAAACCTATTAAAAGCTGGACCAGAATGATGGCCAAATTAAAAGGTAAATTCTTGCCTAGTGATTACCAGCTGACATTGTATAAGAAAATGCAGAACCTGAGACAGAGGTTGCTGACAGTAAAAGAATACACAGAGGAATTCTACAGAGTAAGCATAAGGGCTGGGAAATTCCAAGACACACCTGAGAAGACTGCCAGATATGTGAATGGTCTCAAGCTGGAGATCCAAGATGAGATTGGTCTCCTGTCTCCTAAGACAGTGGAAGAGGCCTATCAGATGGCCTTGAAAGCAGAGGAGAAACTCCTGAGGAAACAGTCTGCCAAGAAGAGAGGTACTTTCCGAGGGAAGGGAAGTCAGGGTGGTAGAGGAAAGCCTGCTACACCCAGGGATGGAGCTAACAGTAGCTCACCTCAGAATGCATCTACAGAGGATGATGCAAGGGGCAGAAGGGGTTCTTACAGAGGAAAAGGAAGAGGAGGCAGAGACAGAGGCAGGGGTAGAGAATTGAGGTGTTATAGATGTCAGCAAGTGGGACACAAGCACTATGAATGTCCAGAGAATGTGGGTGCTGGTCCAAGGAATGCTGTTGTTGCCCAGGCTGGAGAAGAAGCAGAGATCGAAGAAGAAATTCTTCCAGAGAGGGGAGAATCCTTGGTGGTGAATAAGGTCCTGTTGAAGCAAGCCAAAGAGGTCACTGAGCCTGCACAAAGGAAGACTTGTTTAGAAGCATATGCAAAGTCCAAGGGAAGTGCTGCCAGCTAGTCATTGATAGTGGCAGCACAGACAATCTGGTTTCCACTGAGATAATAGAAAAGCTGAAGTTGAAGACAAGGGAGCATCCAACTCCCTACAGGGTGTCCTGACTGCATAAAAGGCACCAGCTGGTTGTGAAAGAACAGTGTGAGATAGAGCTGCAAATGGGCAAATATAAAGATAAGGTCCTGTGTGATGTAATGCCCATGGATGTGTGTCATATACTGCTAGGTAGACCTTGGCAGTTTGACAGAGCAGCAGTGCATGATGGCAAGAAGAACACTTACAAGTTCTTCAAAGATGGGGTACATCATACATTGATTCCCATGGAAGAAGGAGAGCCATCCAGCAGAGTGATTGATCCAAAGACCTTGTTGCTGAGTGGGAAGGAATATCTGCAGCAGATAGAAGAAGAAGAGGTAAGCTTTGCTTTAGTTTGCAAGCCTAAAGTAGTTCTTACTTCTACAAAGATTTCTGATTTACCAGTAGAAATCCAAGAGATGTTAGATGATTACTGTGACATTGTTGTGGATGATTTACCTGATGAGCTGCCACCTGTGAGAAAGATCAGCCATCAGATAGATTTTATCCCTGGTTCAAATCTTCCAAATAAGGCAGCCTACAGAATGACTCCCAAGGAAAATGAGGAAATCAGGAGACAAGTACAAGAATTGGTGGACAAAGGACTGATCAGAGAAAGTTTGAGTCCATGTGCAGTACCAGTAGTATTGAGCCCAAAGAAAGATGGAGGCTGGAGGATGTGTACTGATTCCAGAGAAATTAATAAGATCACAATCAGGTACAGATTCCCTTTACCCAGAATTGAGGATTTGATGGACTGTTTGAGTGGTGCTAAATATTTCTCAAAGATAGATTTAAAGAGTGGATACCATCAGATTAGAATAAGAGAGGGTGATGAGTGGAAAACTGCCTTTAAAACAAATGAAGGATTATATGAATGGATGGTAATGCCTTTTGGGTTGTCAAATGCACCAAGCACTTTTATGAGACTCATGAATGAAGTATTGAAATAATTCATTGGTAAATTTGTGATAGTGTATCTGGATGATATATTAGTTTTCAGCAGAACTAGAGAAGAACATTTAAGGCATCTTAATCATGTCTTGAAGAAGCTGCACCAAGAGAAATTGCTGATAAATTTGAAGAAATGCTCATTCATGAAAGAAGAGTTGGTGTATTTGGGTTTTGTTGTTTCTGCAGAAGGATTGAAGATGGACCCAGAAAAGGTTAAGGCAATTGTGGAGTGGCCTTCACCCAGGAATGTTTTTGAGGTAAGAATTTTCCATGGACTTGCTAGTTTTTACAGGAATTTTATAAGAAAATTCAGTAAGATTAATGCACCCATAATTGAAACAATAAAGAAGAGCAAACATCCATTTAAGCGAACTGCTGAAGCAGAAATAAATTTTAAAATTTTGAAGCAAAGGATAACAGAGAAGCCTATTTTGATTCTACCTGATTTTACTAAACCATTTCAAGTAAAGTGTGATGCCAGTGGAGAGGCCATTGGAGCTGTGTTGAGTCAGGATGATAGGCCTGTGGCATATTTCAGTGAGAAGCTGAATGACACCAGAAGAAAGTATTCCTCTTATGAGAAGGAATTATATGCAATTGTTCAGGCACTGAAGAAATGGAGACATTACTTGATGTCCAGGGAATTTGTATTGTATTCTGACAATCATGCTTTGCAGTATATTGTACAGCAGCCCAAGTTGAAACATAAGCATGCTAAATGGGTTGAGTATCTCCAAAGTTTTAATTTTGTTTTGAAACATATAAGTGGCCAAGCCAATAAAGTAGCTGATGCTTTGAGTAGGAGACACATGCTTGTGCAAGAAACTAATTTTGAAGTTGCAGGATTTGATTTTCTCAAAGACTTGTATAAAACAGATCCAGGTTTTAGAGAAGCATTTGAGGCATGTAGTAACCCTATTTTAACAGATAGAAGCGAGTGGCTGGATTATTTCCTGCAGGAGGACTTACTATTCAGAAGAAGCCAACTGTGTGTACCAAAATGTTCCATGAGAGAGAATTTGATCAAAGAGAAACATAGTGGAGGACTTGCTAGACACTTTGGTACTGATAAGACTTATGAGCAGCTGAGTCACTTTTATTTCTAGCCCAAGATGAGAACAGAAGTGGATAAGTTTGTGAAGAACTGCAAAAGCTGTCAATATGCAAAAGGAAGGAGCCAAAATGCAGGATTGTACACTCCCTTGCCTATTCCAGACAGGCCTTGGGACATGGTGAGCATGGATTTTGTTCTAGGATTTCCCAAGACTCAAAGAGGGAATGATGCAGTCTTTGTTGTGGTGGATAGATTCTCCAAAATGGCACATTTTATTCCATGCTATAAAACTAGTGATGCCACTGTTGTAGCATAATTTTACTCAGCAAAATTTTTGATTCAGTTACTCAATATTCACTCCCTGTGACAAATGACCCTCGAGGGAAATTTATGCCTTCTAGTTCTGTTGCTAATATGGATTTTGATGAGTTTCCATCAGAGGAGAGGGGAAAAGCTGTGTTGGAAGAGATATTTGATTTAGCAAGAACAACTTTTATTTTGAAGATTGTCCATTCATTCAATGCATCTATCTGTACTTAGAATGCAAATGTGATTTTGGATGGGTCACAGATGGAAACTTTGGTACATGCTATTGGATCTGAATGCTGTAGAAACGATTTCACTGTTTCTGGTGAACACACTGCAGCAGTTTATAAGAAACATAAGAACAAAACAAAGGATGTTCTGCAGGGCAAAAGGATTGGCAACCGATGGGAAAGGCGCATCTTTCAAATCTGCGATGAATAGTTCTTGTATGAGCAGGTTGAAAATTTCAATAAGCCACATTTGGATACATGGAATGAATATGATGATGGCACGAATATATCAAATTATGATTTCAACAACGATGGATTAGCTCAACCTTGGGATGATGCAAACAAAAGAAAACTTGCCTATCGGCTCTGTTCTATAAGAAATAAAGTATGCACAGTGCGTAAATTACTTATTGTCGAGAAAATTAAGGTCTGGAAAGAGTGCTTGCTTTTCCAACTAGAGGGTTTTATCATGCGTGAAAATGTGTACAGTTCATGGACATGTGGAAGTTGCAGTGTTTTCTATGGGTCAAAAAACATTTAAAGCTGGGAAGACAGTGTTAATTATTGTATCTGATGTTGCTGCTTTAAATATCCTTTGACTGCTTACTTTATAGTTCAACCATGGGGCTACTGCTCCGATGCAGGTTACTTTGCAAAGATGGGTTTTCATATGTTAATATTGATACCAGGTTGGTAGTATTGCCACAGATAATGGTAAGATTTCACTCGAACATTACAGCTGTAAGAGAATTGGTTCAGTCACTGTTGGTGCGAATTGATAGAACCTAGCTGCTTATATTTTGGTGAGCGGAATGTAGAGGGAATGTTAAATGCGCTTGAACCACTATATGTGATGCTAGATGAGGTTGGAATCATTTTAGCATTTTCGCTTCTCAATGTCTTGTTAGGAGAGCAGATTAAATCACATCTTGCTCGGGCTCCAGTCAAAGTTTCACGAATTTTCATTTGAATTAACGGCCATCGTTTCAGACGTGTATTGCATTGTGTATAACTTCAAAGAAAAATGGCTTCTACAAATGCAAATCTCAGGAAGCCTGTTTTCACAAAGATTGACCAACTGACACCTGGGTCATCTGGGCACAATCTCGTTGTGAAAGTGCTGAGCGCACAACCTGTTCTTGAAAAAGACCGACCTAATGCTCCTACCCGTCAGATGCGTATTGCAGAGTGCTTGGTAGGAGATGAAACTAGGACGATTCTATTCACTGCCAGAAACAATCAAGCTGATATCATGAAGGAAGATACTACAATTATCTTGAGTAATGCAAAGATTGATATGTTTCAGGGGCTTATGTTTAAAGCGTTGAAGAATGATATAAATCCAAAGCCTGTTGCTGCATTTTCAAGCGGTTGTTACAGTGCTTGAGCATGAGGATGATTATGATGATATCGAACATTTTGTGAAGGTTATGGAAGAAGGTAACCGTATGCGTAAAATGATCATTGAAGGTTGAATTCACTTGATTAAGTTCAACCATGCTTATATAAATATGAGTTGTACATAAATAAGCTCGCAGGTTGAGCATTTCCAACAGCAAATAGTTCTTGGCTTATCATTTTCGCTCGAAATAAAGATCTTAGTCTTAGAGAGGTTTCGTAAAAGAGGTTGAAATTTTTGTGAGATTTTGGGATTGAGAAAATCAGTTTGACTCGACTCCACGTTCAATAAAGGCTACCGATCTGCTGTTTCAAAGACGAGCACAAAAGTACCGTCCCTAATTGGAGCCAGATAAGTTGTAGTATAATCTTACCAGCAAACTTTTTGATTCAGCTTACTCAATATTCACCTCCCTGTGACAAATGACCCTCGAGGGAAATTTATACCTTCTGGTTCTGTTGCTAATATGGATGTTGATGAGTTTCCATCAGAGGAGAGGGGAAAAGTTGTGTTGGCAGAGATATTTGATTTAGTAAGAACAACTTTTATTTTGAATATTGTCCATTCATTCAGTGCATCTATCTGTACTTAGAATGCAAATGTGCTTTTGGATGGGTCACAGATGGAAACTTTGGTACATGCTATTGGATCTGAATGCTGTAGAAACGATTTCACTGTTTCTGGTGAACACACTGCAGCAGTTTATAAGAAACATAAGAACAAAACAAAGGATGTTCTGCAGGGCAAAAGGATTGGCAGCCGATGGGAAAGGCGCATACTTCAAATCTGCGATGAATAGTTCTTGTATGAGCAGGTTGAAAATTTCAATAAGCCACATTTGGATACATGGAATGAATATGATGATGGCACGGATCTATCAAATTATGATTTCAACAACGATGGATTAGCTCAACCTTGGGATGATGCAAACAAAAGAAAACTTGCCTATCGGCTCTGTTCTATAAGCAATAAAGTATGCATAGGGGCTGCGTAAATTACTTGTTGTCGAGAAAATTAAGGTCTGGAAAGAGTGCTTGCTTTTCCAACTAGAGGGTTTTATCATGCATGAAAATGTGTACAGTTCATGGACGTGGGGAAGTTGCAGTGTTTTCTATGGGTCAAAAAACGTTTAAAGCTGGGAAGACAGTGTTAATTCTTGTATCTGATGTTGCTGCTTTAAATATCCTTTGACTGCTTACTTTATAGTTCAACCATGGGGCTACTGCTCCGATGCAGGTTGCTTTGCAAAGATGGGTTTTCATATGTTAATATTGATACCAGGTTGGTAGTATTGCCACAGATAATGGTAAGATTTCACTCGAACATTACAGCTGTAAGAGAATTGGTTCAGTCACTGTTGGTGCGAATTGATAGAAGCTAGCTGCTTATATTTTGGTGAGCGGAATGTAGAGGGAATGTTAAATGTGCTTGAACCACTATATGTGATGCTAGATGAGGTTGGAATCATTTTAGCGTTTTCGCTTCTCAATGTCTTGTTAGGAGAGCGGATTAAATCACATCTTGCTCGGGCTCCAGTCAAAGTTTCGCGAATTTTCATTTGAATTAATGGCCATCGTTTCAGACATGTATTGCATTGTGTATAACTTCAAAGAAAAATGGCTTCTACAAATGCAAATCTCAGGAAGCCTGTTTTCACAAAGATTGACCAACTAACACATGGGTCATCTGGGCACAATCTCGTTGTGAAAATGCTGAGCGCACAACCTGTTCTTGAAAAGGACCGACCTGATGCTCCTACCCGTCAGATGCGTATTGCAGAGTGCCTGGTAGTAGATGAAACTAGGACGATTCTATTCACTGCCAGAAACGATCAAGTTGATATCATGAAGGAAGATACTACAATTATCTTGAGTAATGCAAAGATTGATATGTTTCAGGGGCTTATGTTTAAAGCGTTGAAGTCTGATATAAATCCAAAGCCTGTTGCTGTGTTTTCAAGTGGTTGTTACAGTGCTTGAGCCTAAGGATGATTATGATGATATCGAACATTTTGTGAAGGTTATGGAAGAAGGTAACCAGATGCAGAAAATGACCTCAAAGCCACTTCACATAGCTTTGTCAACTCAGAGCCAGTTTCTAGTATTACGAGGGTAGAAAATGCTGATAGAAGCGATTCTGAGTTGGATGATGGAGAAATTCCTTGCCATTCTTCTGATTCTGGAGATAACAATACAAAAGATGATAAGGACTTGTTTGGCAATGCCAGGAGTAATAGTGGATAGCCTAGCGCTATCAAGGAGAGGTCGAATTTTTCAGAAGGAATATTAAATACAAGTCTTGATAAATTGGGAAAAAGTAATGCCTGGCCTAAATCTGGCCGCTATGACCCTCGGATATGTGAACCTGCGTATAGCAATGCAGATCGTGCCTTTTACACTCATCAGTAGCAACAATGGCTCGAACTCTTCTTTATGCACCAATCGACAATTTGGATCATCCAATTCAGATTCAACGGTTTGCGGGGGTATGAAGTAAACGAAGTTTATGGGAGCCAGCACCCCCGTAGATGGTTTAGTTGAAACCATTATTTACCAAGATCGACGGCTGTGATGTATTACGGCACCTCTTGGCCCTTTTCTAGAAACCATTATCAGCACCCCCCGTAGGTAGTTTTGGGTTTTCCAAAACAATGGGTGATTGTGTCGTAAATGCATATGGTTGTAGTGGCGGGACCCAAAATGCACTATTCATCCTTTAAGACTTTCGATTCTTTTTGGGTTTTATATTATATATTATATATATAATATTAAAACATATATTTTGTAAATTTTAATAATTTCAGCACTTTCAAGAATCAGTTTCAAAACTGATCATAGCAGTTAGGAAGTTATTTCAGAAGGCTGATATAAAAACAGAGATAGGAGGAGGAGGGAAGGTTCTAGTTTTTAGATCTCCAGACAGTGATCTTTGTATGGATTTTTCAAATGATTGATAAATGAAAAGCAAACTTCTAGTATTTGTTTCTATTGATTCGTCTTCTAGTTTACATAATGTTTTTTCAGTCCTTGAATAAAATGAAGTATCGAAGCAGCAGGATTTAAAACCCTTAATAAGCACTCCTTCATTTTAACTGTTCTTTTCTTTATTTCTTCTAGAGCTTGAGATGATAGATTCTGTACAGCAACATATTGTTTTGGGATTTTTCCTTTCATTATTCTTCTGAACATTTCATTCTATATCAGCAGATAATAGCGTTGTGGGATGTTTACAGTATTTGATTTTGAACATTCACTGATTGAGCTCCGGAGGTGGATTAACTAGGATCATATTTCTGTGACATATTTATTTTAATGTCTTAAGCACAGATTTGGATTCCTTTCAGTCAATTGTGCTGTAGGTATGCAACACCACCCATGTTGCTAACTTGTTTTCAAAGTTTATTAAGCCACAGCAGTTTTTAAGTATTGGTTGACGAGACAATTTTGATTTGTGGAGCACTTTTGGAGGACATTGTGGAAAGAATTAGTACCAAACTAGGTAAAGGTTTTATTCAGCTTATCATCCTCGAGATGATGGACAAGCCCAGGGTGGTAAATAGGAGTACGGGAAATTTGTTGAGATCTTGCCGGAGAGCATCCCAGAGGCGGCATCTTGTTTTCCCAGTGAGAATATGCATATAATGACTCACCAAATAGGAACACAGGGGGCATAGTCCATTTCCTGTTGTTTATGGAATGCACTTTGAGAGGAATATCGAGGAGTTGTTATGCAGGAAAGGTATGTAACAGAAGTGGGAGACAGAAGAGATTTCTCTGAGTCCGTTATACATGAACAAGTGAACCATAATTACAAGGCAACAACATCAAATACAAAAACAGAGCAGACTTGAGTAGAAAAGAAGTTCATTTTGAAGTAGGAGATCAGGTTTTGGCACACTTGAGAAAGGAGAGATTCCCAAAGAAGCAGTACAATAAATTGAAGTTCAAAAAGATTGGGCCATGCAAGATACTTAGGAAGTTTTCTGCAAATGCTTATGAGATTGAATTACCTCCTGATGTTGGAATATATCCCATTTTTAATGTTGCAGATTTGTACAAGTATGAGGATGATGGTGCAGAAGAAAGAGCAGCAGACAAGGAACAGATTAAGTGGAGAGAGCAGCTACCTCCAGCACAGCCATTGCAACTAGAGAAAATATTGGATAAAAGACCATTCAGAAGGACCAGAGGACAAGAGTACTTTCAGTACTTGATCAAATGGAAGGATAAGCCAGAGGAAGATTCCACTTGGATGACTGAATAAATGTTGCGAAAGATAGGCAGATTAGTGGGAGAGCTCATGGACAGAAGCCCATGAAGAAGATTGCCCTCGGGAGTCTGATGCAGGGGCATTAGACACTAGCCAGCAATGTAGGAGTTTTTTCCACATGTTGTGGCTAGGAGGGTTTGGAAACAGTCGATTTGTTACAGCTAGGTGTCAATACCTTAGCTGATTGTATTATTAGATCAGTTAGAGTCATAGAAGTCGAATAGCTCAGTTAGTCTAGCTGTCATATTCCAGTTAGTTGAATTATTTTAATTAGGCTATTGATTTCCTAAAACGGTCCTCTCAGAGGAACCGAAGAGTCATATGTTATTGTATAAAATTGTAATCCCTCAGATGTAGGAAGGAGAAAGAGAAGAAGAGGGATTTCTGCAATAACCTCTGTGTATGGAGCAATTGCTTCCGGTTGAATAAAAATCAAGTCTTGTTGATTTCCAAACTGCCTGTATTTGTAATTGTGAAGAATTGGTTAACTGTGAGGCAATTGTGTAATGGTAATTCTGTTCTTTGTCCTTGAATTCCCTTAATTTATCCGAATAAACCTTGTTAAATCTAGGCTACCCGCAGGCGGGTTTGTGCAGAAGAAGTGAGGCCTTGGACACTGTTTAAATTGGTATAATTCCCGCTTTATAAAGAAATAGAGGTGTTTCTTCCGAACTGGAACCGTGGTCTGGACGCGAGTTGAATGAACAAAAGAAATAACGTAACCTCGCATTAACCCTGGTCAATCACTGTAGCAAAACCGCGAGTGGTTTTGAAAGGCGGATTGCCCCATATCGCACCACCTTCGCAGGGAAGGCGGTATTCCCCGAATTGAAGCAATTCCACAGAGCCTTTGACGTGTGGCACCGGACGGGAGTAAAAAACCACCTTTTCGTATCCTCATCGCACGTTAAATCTAGTACGAGGACGCCGAGAGATATCGACGAGGGTCGTCGATCTGGCGCAGAGTCATCAGACGGTGGTCGCCTGACGAAGATGCGCAAATTTTAACCTAAGGTACGGGCGTACATTTGATTGGCTATGGGACATAGAGGTGGGCTCGGAGCGAAAGTTGATTTACAAGTGCGGGGTATCAATATAAGTTTGGAAGACTAATATAAAGTCCAGAAAGGCCTAATTTAAGGTTCAGGGATATAATATAAAGTTAAACACTGCGGATAGTATTATTTATCAAATTCTGTGAATTTGATAATTAATAAAAAGAAATAGACCACATGGAGCAAGGAAATAATGGTGTGGGCCATGTCCGTTGTGATCTTCCTTAGGGCTGGGTGCCGGTTTTTGTTGCGTCATTAAGGCTTGATGATATGATGATTCTTGATTTAATTAATAACTTTCTGTGAATCACCGCTCTGCTTAGCATGATGCATTCAGTGATTCTTTAACCATGGAATATATCTTTCTCTGCTATTTCTCCTTTTTAATATAGTTTTTACATCACGAATGGAGTACGAGGATATAAGGGTTCGCTGTAGTTCAAACCAGCTTCTATCAAGCACTTAAAGGATCAACCCATGTGAAAATTACCTGGTGGAATCCTATTGCAGCAGTAATTAAATTTCTCTCTTTGTAAATAAATGAACAAATTATTTGCTGTGTTCTACGATAAATATCGAAACCAATACACTGAAGCCTTCACAAAATAAATATCGCGGAACAAAAATAATGCTGGAAAGATAGATGCACACACACATAAATAACACTGTTATTTTTGGACTAAGTCCTCAGAAAAACCCAACTCGGGAAAACTGGTGCAACAACTGAGGGTTTGTATATGATGCAGTAGTAAATCTGAGTACATCTGAGTACAACTATATAGTTTCTTAAATCTAGCAAACCATACAGAGAAAAATATGACAATAGAGTCTAGTGAGAAAGATATCACTCCAACTGGTGATCTGACACTGACCTTGGCTCAAGATGAGCTGCTTTGTGCTGCCTCTATATAGTCAATGCGTTAGCCTAGACAATACTACATACCAATAGCTAGGAATAACCTTCCCTCTCGCTCACTGATCAACTGTTGTCTGGAAACTAGACCCTCCTGGACTTCAGACTCTCCCTCCGGCTTCTGGCACTGAATCAACTCTACTTCCGAGAAAAAATGCGGATCTCCTCTGAAGCACCATGTTGCCTCTGCATGGCTTCTGTGCTGCGTCTCTATGGCACTCACTGCCTCTCTGCTATGCAATCACTATTTGGAAAATATTCCTTCTAACTTACTATCCCTGCCCCTCTCTCACTGCATCAAGATCACTAGCTCTCTCTCCGGAAACTCAGCGCTGCTACTCAAAAAATCAATTTTCCAGTGAATTCGATGTCTGCAAGTGTATTCTCCAAGCCTCATCGAGTTTCTTCTTATAATATCTCGTTGAGACATCAACGACCACGATTAAAACATAATCGATGGCTAAGATTAACTAGAACTCGATCTATGCCTTTTTCTAGAAGATTCACACTTGACTTAATTAATACCTTTTAATTAATCATATTTCCTAAGTTTAGACTTAGGAAATATTAAAAAATGATTAGTTATTTTAATTAAGTCGTCTCTAGGTGAAATTTCTAGAAACAATTTCTGGGTATTGGAGTACTCATGTATTCTAACCTATCTGCAAAATCTCGAGGCTAGAACACATCTGATGCTACACAAACTAACACTCCCTCTTAGCGAGGAAAGTGTTCTAGTACTACAATTTCAATACATTGCCTATACACCATCTACCACTATGCTGGTGATGTCTGGATATTTCTGCCCACCAACTGTTGTGCAACTCTGATATGCACTGCATATGTGCTGTTGCTGACCCTACTGAACCGCTACCAACTACTACATCTGCACTACAACTCTATTGCTGTTTCCACTGCAATGTATGCAAATGTCTCTCATCTGCTGCTGTCGCAACTGAGAGACGTCCATCATACTGAACCAAATGTGTTCATTTAATGCATCTGTCACTCGAGTCCTGACCGCTGCTAGTCTCTGTGCTGTCACTGAAGCCTCTGCGCTACTGCTGACTCTGTATTGTGCCAACTGCACTGCTGCCAACTCTGCTCCACGCTGCTTAGTCTCAAACCAATACTAGCTACTGCATCTGTCAATCTGGCACCTGACTGCATCAACTGTCACTTTCCCATCCTGATATTGCTGTTATGGGATCCCCTAATAAGGTATTGATACAAGAGGTGGACTCCTCAAGTATCCTGCCCATCTGTAGCTCTCTGGGGCTACAAACCAAATCACCCCACCTCACTTCTTGAGGTATATCAGTGATCATGGAAAACTCTTCCTCCAATATGGAGGACAACGTATCTATCTCCGCGGATGCAGACTGATGATCCTGCTTATCCTCTTTTCCCTTCTTTCTGAGAGGACATTGGGTGCTGTAGTGACCTAGTTCACCAAATATGAAGCACTTGACCTTGGATATGTCCTTCCTTCTATGCTGCTCCTACTGCCCTTTGATGCGAGGGCTGAATTCTCCTCTTCCTTTATTTCCTTCATCCCACTACTGCTGCTGCCACTGAGGGTGCTCTTCACCAAGTATCGCCTCATCTCCTCTTGCTGCAGATCTGCTCACATTTTTTCCCAGTATGGAAATTTTTCTCTATCGAGGATACTCTGGATGAAGACTTGCTAGTCTTTGGAAACACTATTCTAAACAAACCGTACAAATTCTGCAGGTTGGGGCGCTGACCCGACTGCAGATAGTTGATCTCGGACATCCTGAAGTCTAGTAAGGAAGGGGTCTATATGCTCCCCTTTTTGCATTCTCATACACCTTAGCTTATCCTCCAAGTACCTCTTTTGCTTCTCAGAAGATCCCTTGTACAACGTGGTAAGAGCATCCCAAATTTGCTTGGAAGTGTCCTTTCTAGCTATGTGAGACACCGTGTGATATCGAACACCATCGAGAATCAACCTCTTTGCCTTTGCCATCTCCTTCTTGTAGGCTTTGAGCTGATATGGGTCCATGGGTACAACTACCACATTAATGATATAGGCATTGAGATTGTATTCATCTAGGAGGTAGGAAATCTTGTTCTTCTAGATCACATAGTTGGATGAACCGTCCAACCGATCCTAATATCTCAGCCCTATTGATGCCATCTTTGCTAAAATGTTGAACTCTTCCTCTTATCCTCTGCGCAGCTGCTGCTAGGATCTACACAGTCCCTACTGGAGCGGGACAATCTGCTCACAACTACTGCTGCTCTACAATGAGATATCGAATTTCTTGGCTAGAAATTCCCCGAGGAAATAATTCCCTCAGTGTGTGCTCTTCCTTCCTCTTGATGCTATTCTGCACTATCAAACTGCTGCAAAATAACTGTGTCCCAGCTGAAGATCTGCTCTGCAAAGAAAATGCTGCTGCTCCCTCTGCCTCTGACAATCTTCGATCTAGAAAATTTATTTTCTGTCGACTCACTCAGAGAAATATTTTTTCCTCAAAAATCCGCCCTTCTGGCCAATGGACTATGCAACCTCCTGGGGTTTCGAGCAACTTCTCACACAATGCTTCAAATCTCCCTCTTTCTTTCTGCAACTAAGCTCCTCCGCTCTTATATGCCCTCTGATACATTGTGAAATTTCCACAAATTGGAATCCTACTGCAACAACTGATTAAGTTTCTCCTATTTGTTAAATAATTGAACAAATTATTTACTATGTTCTACAGTAAATATCGAAGCCAATACAATGGAGCCTTCACAAAATAAATATTGTGGAATAAAAATAATGTTGGAAATATAGATGCACACACACACAAATAACATTGTTATTTTTGGACTAAGTTCCCAAAGAAACCAGTGCAGTAGTTGAGGGCTTGTATATTATGCTGTAGTAAATCTGAGTACAAGTCTATGGTTGCTTAATTCTAGAAAACCATAGAGATAAAATATGACAATAGAGTCTAGTGAGAAATATGTCACTCACACTGTTGATCTGACACTGACCTTGGCTCAAGATGAGTTTCTTCGCGCTGCCTCTATGCAGTCACTACGTCAGCCTATGCAGTACTTCGTCCCCACAGCTAGGAACAACCTTCCCCCTGGCTAATTGATCAACTGCTGTCTAGAAACTAGACCCTCCTGGCCTCCAGAATATCCCTCCGGCTTCTGGTAGTGAATCAACTCTACTTCCCAGGAAAAATGCAGATGTCCTCTGAAGCAGTGTGCTTCCTCTACGTGGCCTCTGCGTTGCCTCTCTGTGGCACTCATTGCCTCTCTATTGTGCACTCACCGGATCTGGAAAATATTCCTCCAGCCTTACTATCCTTGCTCCTCTCTCACTGCAATGAGCTCACTAGCTCTCTCTCTCTGACAACTCAGTGCTGCTACTCAGGAAATCAATCTGCGAGCAAATTCAACCTCTGCATGTGTATTCTCCAAGCCCCATCGAGTTTCTTCTTATAATCTCTCGTTGAAACATCAACGACCACGATTAAAACTTAATCGATGGTTGAGATTAACTAGAACTTGATACATGCCTTTTTCTAGAAGATTCACACCTGAATTAATTAATACCTTTTAATTAATCATATTTCCTAAGTTTAGACTTAGGAAATATTAAAAAATGATTAATTATTTTAATTAAGTCATCTCTAGGTGGAATTTCTAGAAATTATTTATAGGTATTGGAGTACTCATGTATTCTAACCTCTTCGCAAAATCTCGAGGCTAGAACAAATCCAATGCTACAAAAACGAACAACCCATCCATCTTTACTTCTTGTACTTGCAATATTAATCAAGTTCTCCAAGCAAAGAATACAATACCGAAGCATGATGTCAAGTTATCTTTCTAGGGTTTCTATGTAATTAAAAGATCATCCTAGGGTTTATTAAGTTCAAACCCTAGACAATTTTATGTCACACTAGGGTTTATCCACGCCCTCAAATTAACAAACCCTAGAAGTCAAATCATAGGGAAAAAATATTTGGAGACTAGGTTTTCTTATGAGCTATTTATAGTTCAAAATACAAACCCTAGATCCATAGCTTTAACCCTATCTTATGATGGACTCCTTTAAAAATAAAAATATCACACATACGTTATAGATACCTTCCTGTGATACCTTAGTTCCTTCACAAAGGTATATTTGTTGTCCTTATTTATATCTTTCAAACTTCTTTTATCGTTCTTATGATGGGACCTGTTGTTCCACGAATTCCTTCAATACATGGAATGCTTAAGGCTTCTTTTTGTTATCTTGAAGGCTACAGGGCTTTTGTAAAATAAAACTTCATAAGGGAATTCTTCTCGTTATACTTTCTGCCTGAAGATGTAATATTTACTTTAAAGAAATATATAGATGATTATCAATGCCTTTTGAATCACTGATCAAGAGAGTATGAGAGGTGCATGTACTTCTTAGTGCCATTTTGGATTCAATTCTTCATAAAATATAATTAATGATGATATGTAATTCTTGGTCTTATTGAGGAGATATATCTTTCTTATTTTCTGTGGTTTCTACTGATGATCTTGAGATACAAAAGCAAACTTCGATTTTATTTGAATTATACCTTAAGTATTTTTGAAATAGTGATGTAGTGTGACTTTAAATGTGGAGGTATTCTTTCTTGGTGAAGGACTTGTAGCTAGAAATTTTGCTTGATCTTGAAATGAGATTGGGTCTTTTTCAATGTCTTGAAAGATATATGTAGCTTGCTGTAACTTCTTAGCTATCAGACATTGAGAATTTTGTGCCCAGAATAACCTTGTCTTTGTCAAATATTATCTTTCCTTATCTTGACTTGTATCCAATTATTTTTCTGAAATTCTTGCTAACATAAGAGGATCTAAATTCTGACCGTGCCTCAGAGTTTTGGTTATGTGGCTATTGTAGATTGGAATGATAAAAACAGTTCATAATTTTTGTTCCATCATGAAATGTTCTTGATGGTATACTTATTTATTGTTTTTATTATGGATCACAGATGCTTTAGGGATTTCCTTCTTTATTTCTTGTTATTTCTTTGATTCCTTTTATGCAACGCTTCAATCCTTGAGTGTTTTTTACTAAGCTGCCTTTCCTTTCCTTGTCTTGACACCTTAGCTTCGATATCATGTTGAGAAATCTAGGGCATGTAGTATTAGGTGATTTCTCTTCTTATGATAACTGCCTGTGAAAGCTTTTTACTTTCTTAAATTATTAGTGTTCTTCTTCATCAAACAACTATCAATGTAATATTCCAATTAGAAAATTTACCATGATAACAAAAGACATGCAACAATTTTTTAACAAAGAATTTTGTTTAGCAAACACAAGTGCATAAAATGTGCCCAGAACACCAAATTGGCCAATTTGATTAATATGATAAGCTGGAGTATAGTATGAGATGGAAGGAGTGCACCTGGGATTGCACAAGGCAAGCTTCAAGCTTCAGGTGATCAATAGCAAAAAGATAAAACTACTACAATAATCTACTCTCCTAGAAACTTCACTGTCCTTGGCTTTCTCCAATTGCTGGATGAATTTGGTACTTGATTTTCCCACTGAATAGTGCCCATAAAATTCTAGGAATTGGGGAAGGTGATCCTTGCCCAAAACCTAGAAAAACCCAGAAAGGGTTCTCCCAACTTCTAATATTCAAAATTGGACCATTCAATGCTTGAACCTCCTCTAATTTCAAATTTTTCTGCTGTAACTGCTCCTGTAGATTTGTGCCCTTCAAAATACCAACAAAAATCCTCAACTATACCTTCAAACAAACCCCCAACTCTTGAGCTCCAAATTCCTCCGTCAAATGCTGCTCCAAATTGTTTCCTTCCTATGACTGCGCAGTCACTAGGTGGATGACACAGTCCCTGAAGAAAATCTAAAGAGAAATGCATATAAGTGGTCCCTTAGGGTCTGAAACTGATCTAAAACTCCTGAAGATCCTCAATTATTCCTCCCGTAGCTACTCCGGATGATTTTCTCCCCAACCTAGCTCCTCCAACGCTAGTTGACTCCTTCTACTGTGCAACACCAAGTCTCACAGCGTCCCAGCCTATCCAGAAATGCGTGGGACATGCAAAATCGGTCTCCTCTAGTCAAAAGGTATTGAAAAATCCCTTCTTGAGTGGCACTCGAAGTCCACCAGCGAAGGGATGATCTTCTCTCCTTAGGAAGCTCCTGTGCTAAACAACACAATGTTGGCTCAGTTAAACAACTAAGGAAATTCGATTTTTTGAATATGCAAATGATACCAATGCCTCCTCCAAACCTTCCTTTTATAAGTGTTTTCCATGCAAAACTTGTGGGTCCCTGCACTAATTCGATTTTCCCAAGGGAATTCGATTTTTCTGTCTTCTCTAATACACTTTCCTTGTGGGTCCCATCCTCCACTAGTAATTTATTTTATTCTTTTTCTCCTATGTTGGCCATAAAAAAGGTACTTTAACTTTGTTAATTCAAAATTGACAAAAATTTATTTTCCCAAACAATAGGAAAATTTTGGAAGGGACATTACAGTCCTCCCCTCCTGGATGTTGCTTGACCCCAAGCAGCTACAAAACTGGAGATTGTAAGTTCTGTTCATTCTCCCACGTGGCATCCTCCTCCGGCAAATCCTTCCACTTAACCAAGTGCTCCCGGACCACCCTGTTCCTCAACCTCATCTCCCCGGTATACAATATAAGCTTCGATGTCAAAACCAAATGTCCCTCATCATCAAATGGAGGAAACTCTGCTACTGCTACTACCTTCTGCCCCAATTCCTTCTTCAGGCATGAGACATGGAACACATTATGCATCTGGCTGTCAGAAGGCAGCTCCAGCTCATAAGCCACCTCACAAACTCTCCTCACCACCCGGTAAGGTCCATAAAATTAAGGCCGCAATTTCTCTGCACCCTTTTGCTTGAGTGAAGATTGCATGTACGACTGCAGATGCAAGTAAATGATGTCTCCAACCTCAAACTATCTCTCCAACCTATGCTTATCAACATATATCTTTTGTTGATTCTGGGCTACCTGAAAATTGTTCTTGAGAGCTCAGAGAATCTCCTAGCTCTCTTGAACCCAATCCTTGGCCCCTAAGACCCTGCTGTCTCCAAAAATCATATCAGAAAAAATGAGTGCATCATATCCATAAAGAGCTCGAAAAGGGGACATACCAATAGGCATGTGAGAATTCATGTTGTAGAAAAAATCCCCCATACGCAACCATTTGACCCACGATCTCTGCTGCCCTGTCACATAATTGCGTAGGTACCCCTCCAACCACTTGTTCACAATCTTTGTTTTATCTGTTTTCCTTGCGCTGCTAGTAGTCCAATGATGAAATCCATAGACACACTCTCCCACTTCCTCTCTGGAATGGGAAGTGGCTGTAAAACCCGATTGGATGAGAAAGCCCACCTTGTTCCTTTGGCACTCTACGCACTCTCTCACATGCCTCAAAATATCTCACTTGAGACCTCTCCAAGAGAATATCTCCCTGGCAGCGCGACAGGCCTTGAGGAAACTCGGGTGCCCTGCTAATGGAGAATCATGTACTGCCTGCATGACCTTCTCCTTCAACTGAGATTCTGGAACCAAATAGATCCGATCCTTGTAATAGATCACATCATCCATCGCTCATAACCGGTCATCCCTATGTGCACCATCCAAGATCTCACATGCTTGTCTGTCTTTGGAATACTCAACAAATAGCTGAGCCTCCAATTCCGCGTGACATCCATCAATGATAGCGCTGCTAGTTTGCGTGAGAGGGCATAAACTACTACATTGTGTTTTCCCTTCACGTACTCAATCTCAAAATTGTAAGCTTGAAGCTTACTCACCCACTTTTGCTGTCGCTATTCTAGTGATTGTTGCTCAAGGAAGAATCAGAGACTGTTGTGATCCATCTTTAACTTTAACCGGTTTCCTACAAGATACTGTTTGAACTTCGCCAATGCATGCATCACTGCCAACATATCCTTATCATACACTGAATACAACCTCTCATGAGGCAAAAAATTCCCGCTCTCAAACGAAATGGTGTGGGCTCCCTGCGTCAACACTACACCAACACCTTCACCCGAAGCATCACACTCCAACACAAAGGGCCGTGTGAAATCCGACAGAGCCAAAACGAGATAGATTCTCATGACCTTCTTGAGCCTCTCAAATGTCTCCTCTGCTATCTACGTCCACTTAAAAGCTCCCCTCTTCGTGAAATCTACAAGGGGTGCTGCCAACTGTGAAAATCCCCTCACAAACCTCCTGTAATAAGTGAAAATACCTAGGAAGCCCCTCATCTCTGTCACATTCCTGGGTGTTGGCCAATATAATATGGCTTGGATATTCTCCTGATGCACCTTCACCCCACCTTCTCCTATCACATGCCTAAGGTAAAACATCTCAGTTAGTCCAAATTCACATTAGGACATATTTGCATACAACTGCTTCTCCTCAAGTATGCGTATCACTTCCTCCAAGTGTTGGAGGTGTTCCTCCCATGTCCGGCTGTAAATGAGTACATCATCAAAGAACACTAAGACAAAACACCTCAGATTTCCACGAAACACAGGGTTCATACAAGACTGTAAGGTAGCAGGAGCGATGGCTAGCCCAAAAGGCATTACCAAGAACTCAAAATGTTCGTAATGACAATGGAAAGCGGTCTTGGGAATATCCTACTCCCTCACGTGTATCTGGTGGTACCCTGAACGTAGATATATCTTAGAGAAGTAATTAGCTCGTCTAAGCTCATCCATCAACTAATCTGGGCAAGGAATGGGATACCTGTTCTTTAGAGTCTTCTTATTCAGTGCCCAATAGTCTATGCACATGCGCAATGTTCCATCCTTCTTCTTCACCAACACTCCCGAAGAAGCAAAGGGACTAGATATAGGCTTGATATGCCCTAATATCAATAAAAATTGAATGGCCCACTCCATCTCATCCTTATAGACCTTGGGGGTGCCTATAAGGTGTGGTGATGACTGCATTCACACCTTCCTCCAACTCAATGGTGTGATCGAATCCCCGGTCTAGCGGTCTCCCTGGTGGAACATATCCAAAAAATCCATGATGTCGCTCCAACAAAGCTAATATGTCTGGGTGCGTAGCATTGGATCACGACCTAGTCTCTGAAATGCGTAACTTAGCTGCCTACTCCACATCTCCATGCTGCAGGTCGACCTCCATCCTGTGAGCTGAAAATGTTTGAGGTGGATAAGAGTGCATCCCCCTCAGCAACACTGGCCTCCCATCAAGCCCTTTGAACTCCATCTCCAACTGCTTCCAATCAGTGGTGACCTTCCCAGTGTGTACAACCACTGAACTCCCAACACCACATTGGTATCCAAAATATCAAGAAAAAATAAATTATCGGCGAGTGAGTAGTTCCTCATCTGCAAAGTCAATCCAGGGACATATCTCGTACACTGCATGATTTGATCTCCTGGTATCAAAACTGAGTACCCATAAAATTTAGTTGTCTGGATGCCCCTATGCTCCACCATATGGGAATCAAGAAAATTGTGGGTGCCCCACTATCAAGCAGAATCAATACACGTTGCCTCTGAATGGTCTCCCTGACTCTGAGTGTCAGGTACTTCGGCACACCCCGAAGTGAAGAAATAAGTCCTCCTATTGGGGCAAACGATTCTCCTCCATGTGGGGGTGGTGGTGGTCCTCCTACTCCCAATGGGACTCCCTCATCCCTTGACTCCTCTACAATCTCGGTCTCCTCCTCCTCTGGCTCACTGTTCGAGAACACCTCAATGAAATAGGCTTTGACCTTGGTGCACTTATGCCCTGGTGCCCATGTATCCTGGCATGTGAAACACAATATCCTCCTCCTGAGATCCCTCTGGGTATCATCATCCATATGTCCACGCCCTCCATCTCTCTGTGGTGGCCTTATCTCCCTTTTCCCCTGCGGGGTTGTGGGTTTGGTATGTATGAAAGCCCTATTCTTGGGCACTATGTCAATCATATCCCGAGCTCGGGAAATGGCATCCTGTAATGATGTGGGATTATAGGCCCTAACCCATCCATGCAGTGGCTCAACAAGCCCCTCTACAAACAACATGATCAACCGGGTCTCAGAAATATTTGTCACCATCACTGCTAACCTTTGGAACTCAGTGATGAAAGCTTCCGCGTTGCTTGTCTGTCTCAAGTGGGCTAACTCTTTGAAGTGCAACTCCAGATCTTTCCTCTTAAATCTCTCCAACAACCTCTGGGTGAACTACTGGTGTGAAGTGATGTGGATATGTCCAAGTGTGATCAGCCCATGGTACCACCACTCTTAGGCATCTCCCTCCAAGTTAAGGGTGGAAAACCGTATGGCATCTGCTTCCTTCATTAGATTCAAGTGAAAATAGGTGTCCAACTTTTGTATCCATGCTCGTGTTGAAGTCTTTTCTCCTCCATTGAAATTTGGAAGTGTGACCTTCCTTGTCAACCTTTGCACCTCATGGTTGGATGATCCAGCTCCCGTGGTACATCTCTCCTTTAGGTGAATGAATTCACCAAAGGAAATCACTCGCATGATCTAGGCATTTTATCCCTCATACTCATCGATGCCTGATGCAACTGAGTATAATAGATATCAACTGGAATTAGCTCCCTCTCAAGCTTTGGCTCCTCTACGAAGATTGGCATCAAAGGTATTCCATCTTGCCCACGATGTGAAGTGTGTGGAAGCTGGAATGTACGACCGCCTAACCTCCATCACCTTGAGGTTTCGTTGATCCATCTGGCCTTCTGCCTACATGAAATCCCATCACCTGCTGCATCATTTCCATCATGATCTGCCCCTGTCTCATCATCTGCTGATTTTCTCTCAGCAGCTCCTCCAAAATCTGGTCCTGTACCCTTGTCCTAGCCTACTCCTCCTCATCGTGCTGGTTCATTCCTTCCCTCCTAGATTCTATGTCTGAGAATGGGTTTGGGTTACCTTTTGTCCCACAATCTCTACCTCTGCCTCTGCCTCTGCCATGACCTCTATGGAAAAAAACTCCTCGTTATCTTCATGGAATCACTTGCTCCTGTTCCCCACCCTGGCCAAGTGCTCTGATACCACTGTAATATTCCAAAAGACATGAAACAAATTTTTAACTCAGAATTTTGTTTAGCAAACACAAGTGCAAAAAATGTTCCCAAAACACCAAATTGGACAATTTTATTAATATGATAAGCTAGAGTACAATATGAGATGGAAGGAGTGCACATGGGATTGCACAAGGCAAGCTACAATCCTCAGGTGGTCAATAGAAAAAAGGTACAACTGCTACAACAATTTTCTCTACTGGAAACTGCACTGTCCTTGGCTTTCTCCAACTGCTAGGTGACTTTGGCACTTGATTTGTCTATTGAATAGTTCCTATACAATTCTAGGAATTTGGGAAGGTGATCCTTGCCCAAAACCTAGAAAAACCCAGAAAGGTTCTCCCAACTTCCAATCTTCAAAATTGGATCCTTCACTACTTGGGCCTCCTCCAATTTTGAATTCTGCTCCTGCAGATTTATTCCCTCCAAAATACCAACAAACCTCCTCAACTATACCTCCAAACAAACCCACAACTTCTCAGCTCCAAATTCCTCCGTCAAATGTTACTCCAAATCACTTCCCTCCTATGACTACACAATCACTGGGTGGATGATGCAGTCCCCAAAGAAATTATGAAGAGAAATGCATATAGATGGTCCCTTAGGGTATGAAACTTCTCCAACACTCTTGAAGATCCTCAATTATTCCCCATGTAGCTACTCTGGATGATTTCTCCACAACCCAACTCCTCCAACACTAGTTGAATACTTCTACTGCAAAACACTAGCTCTCACTATGTTCCAGCCTCTCCAGAAATGCGTGGGACCTGCAAACTCTATCTCCTCTGGTCACAAGGTACTGAAAAAGCCCTTCTTGAATGGCACTCAAAGTCGATCAAAGAAGGGATGGTCTTCTCTCCTTGGGAAGCTCTTGTGCTAAACAACACAACGCTGGCTCAACTAAACAACCATGGCAACAAATGATACCAATTCATCCTCCAAGCCTTCCTTTTATAAGTGCCGGCCATGCAAAACTTGTGGGTCCATCCACCAATTCGGTTTTCCCAAGGGAATTAGAATTAATTTCTTCTCTAATACACTTTCCTTGTGGGTCCCATCCTCCACTAGTAATTTAATTTATTCTTTTTCTCCTATGTTGGCCACAAAAAAGGTACTTTAAGTTATTTAATTCAAAATTGACAAAAACTTATTTTCCCAAACAATGGGAAAAATTAGGGAGGGACATTACAACCAATGCATACACCATAAGGAGACAAGAGACATAGAATATAGGCTATCAACCAAGGCAAAAACTCTCCCACTTGAGAGGAAAACCCGAACAAATTCTTCTTCTTGTAGAGACCTCAATTGATGAATGCCAAGACCAAGACCCTTGATCTATTTTCCACTCCAAGACCAAGTCACAAACCTTCCTTGATAAGATCCTTCTTTCTTGAGTCAACAATAGTCAAACCTCTACTTCTCCCTCCTTCTCGGCTACCCTTTAGAATTCAGCTTTCTTTTCTCTGCTTTAGACTTGTACCTTACTTTGGCCTCCTTGGGAACCCTAGATGCAACACATGTGAGATATATATGGTAATTCGACCCATTAATCTCCTTTGGATTGGCCTGGATGGTATTCTCTTCCAACTCGGATTCTTGAGTTAAACTTCTATCACAACAAAAGAGACTTTGGCTTTTTCTGCAGTAATAATAGTACTCTCTTTCACACGTGCGAGAGGAGATCATCCCTAAAACAGTCCCAAAAACAAAGCTGAAGACCTCACTATTCCTTTCCTTCACCTCGCTGGTTATAGGGCTCCTATTTGATGACCTTCACACTTCACACTTCAGACTTCCTTCACCAAAATTCTTTGTCTCAATTGAAAACTGAACAACCCTATTTATAGTAGTTGGAGCCTGTAATAGGCCGACTTGATGAGGGTGAGACGACATGTCTATTGAAGGAGTTTATTAATTCAATCTTGAAGCCGACTTATAGGAGAGGTCTTGTTCTTGTATTGGATGGATTTTATACTCATTTAATGACTCATACAAATGTGTAACATGCCCAAGAAGGGTCCTTCATACATAACATAGACTCAAATTGACCTTTATGACTAGATTAAAAATCCTAATGGCTCACAATGGGAGCCATCACCAAAATTAAAATTCATTTCTCATGAAAACCATGAGTCAAGCATTACAATAATAATTTTATTTTTCTTCTTTACATCAATTACATAAAATCACAATTACATATGTCATTATGAAGACCGAACCTAGTTACACTTTTAAACATCACTTATTTCTAACTTTCTCCGTTTAAGCTATCTCATGGGTTAGCTAAAGGGGGTAGTCCCTAAATGGAAAACTAAGTGAGGTTTCTAGGAGATGTTAGAGTGAATTGGATTACTTTTTAAATATTACAAGAAAATATAATATTAGAAATATGAGCTAAAATAAACCATCAACACATGAGATAATAATAAGCATATTTAAAGCCAGTGCCTTTAAAATATTGCTCTAAAATGAATCACTACAAGGAAAATACCCTCTAGCGGAGGTTATAAAGGATGTTTTTAGTGTTATAAATTTGGCCAAAATTTTCAAAAAAAAAAATTTGCTACAACATCCATTTTTGGTAATGGAGGTTTTGATGGAGCTTCTATCAGAGCTTCAACACAACTAAAAAAAACTGGGTGACTGGAGGTTTTTATGGATGTTTTTCTCATCGGTGCACGCATCATGTGTGAACGCACTGGTGCATTTTACCATGTATGCATCGATATTATAAATATACCAAGCACCGGGATGGAATTTTTTTTTGGAAGCCTCGAGACGTTTAGCAACGTCCCAGTGCATTTCACCCACAAAGACGCACTAGGCCAATGAAAGGTACATGCACTGGCGCTGTTAAGGTGTAAAAACACACCGGGCCGTTTAGGTGTTAAAACACACCGAGACGTTAAGTTATAAAGCACACCGATGTGTTAAAGGCAAACCATACTGGTGCATGCAATGCTTATCCGATCGCCCGGGTGGTAGTCGTCGATAAAGCGCACCGAGCATTCTAATTGGTATTGGTATTTGTGCGATGCCCATAGGTCGCAGAAACGTACTGGTGCACAATATCATACAAACGCATTGGTGCGCAGTAACTAACACACACCAGTGTTCATTTTCTATTTTTTAGAAACATCGACCTGTGACAGTGCATTTATTGTGATTTTTTAAAATTCATTATTCATCAAAAGTCGACACATATCTTATAACAATATTGATATGAATTATTTTTTTAAGTGCATTTGAATGCGATGTTTGGATTAATTTGTTATATAATATTATCAGATTTCACATCTCTTCATTATAATATTTAATCATCCATATATTTAATCAATGGTGTAACATTTCACAGTGACAATGGAGAACGCAATTGAATAAATTAAAACGTATTTTATTATATATATATGAATAAGACACTATTTTTCATAGAAAATGGGACAGTTATTGGTATCCCTTTTTCTTTCAATTGGGACACTATGTCCATTACATTAAACAAAATGTCTGATTTCACAGAAAAATACTTCAAAAAATACAACGCCTTGCTTTGATATCCAAGCATATTGATCATCATTCTTTGCTGGAATTGCTGTCACTGCTCGAGTTACTTCCATGACTTGGGTTATTTGGAGGAATGTTTTGTTCATTGGGTTGATTGTTTTCTTCTTCTTCAAGTTCCATCTACAAACATAAAAATAAAGTGTAATGAGTGTATATACATTGCTGAGAATAATGAAAATTGCAATATTAAATAATATACATCAATGTAAATCGAAAAGAAATGTACCATAGCAATAATTGACTCGTGAAATATACACATTCTTTCAAAACCAAATTTCATGCCATCTCTCAACAATTCATTTGTTGGTGCAGTTCCATACTTTGTTTCTTGCAAGTTTTATACCCCATACTAAAATCATAGATTTAATAAAAGTTTTTTTTTTTTTTTAGATGGAGCTAAGTGAAACAAGATAGATGCTTACAAATTCCACAATTAATTAATGATATGGAAACATATATTGACAACCCATATTTAACCCAATGTCAATCAATTCTTCTGATGGTTCTTCTTTGTATGTTAGCACCTGTTTGAAGACATTCAATGATGATTGTTGTAAAACAACTTTAAATATACAAAAATGAAATCTAGTTAAGTTGTTAGAAGGAAGTAAAAATGACTCACAAACATAGATATCAACCCTTTTCTTCCTTGTCGTTCTGTTTTATGTTCTGAATGGGTTCCATTTTCTTTTCTTTTCTGCAAGAAAATACTTGAAAATTAATATTTAATGCAAAATTGTTTATTTATTGTATCTAATTGAAAAATTCAATGATTACATATTACATTTGAAGCACGTTATTGTTGATATGGCTCCTCGTGCGATGAAATTATGTCCATTTATTTGACCATATCCTTGTACACCTTTTTGGACATTCCTACTGGCATATTTATGATATCAGCTTGTTCATATTTTCAGATTTTCATAATCTTCCTGAATATGTAACATGACAATAAACTATTTATTTTTTATATTGATATATGAAAAGTAAATATAACAAAAGTGATATTTATAAATGATTGATTTGTAGTAATATATAAATATAATTCTAGAAAAACATTTAAAGGAATATTACTTTTTCAATCCTTATTTTTTGTTGTTGTACATTTTTTCTATTAAAAGTGTGACCATCAATCACTTTGAGATCAGGGTTAGTGTTAGGGTTTTTGATGAATGCAAAGTTATAAAAGAAAGGCTAGGGAGAGGGAGAATACACACAACAAAAACACAATATTGAGAGTAGATCTGTGGGGAGATTGAGCATCTATCTAGGGAAGATCTGTTGGATCAGATCTAGGGTAATTTTTCTATTTGTATTTTCTCAGTTGGGTCATTATCCTAAGATGGGAGCCCAAGTAGGTTCTGATTTTTATTAATCATGGACTGATTTTTTGGGCATAAATATCTTTGTGATTTGTGTGATTCAGATTGTTAATTGCTTCCAATGAATATTTTTGTCAGGAATTTAGTAGTATTTATTTAGTAATTTATTGCTTGGAATTAAATACAGAGTTCTATATTTAAGGAAAACTAACATGGTATCATAGATGGAACTCTAAATTGATTTCAGAATTGCAGGTGTTGAGTTTGTACCAAATTGTTGAAGCTCAGTTTAACTGCGATCGTACGAACGAAAACAAATTTAAGGGATGAATTAAATCGACCGAATGGATGAGAGATTTTTTTTTAATAGGTTGATTTTTTTAAGAGGGCACCAATTTTTTGTCTAAAAATAATTGATTGGGGGGCTGACAGGTTTGACGGCCTACCTAATCGCCCGAGGAACCAATAATCACCAAATCATTTAGTTTCCAAATGCAGATGTATATTAGGATTGCTAGGCCGATTTGAGAATAAGTAGTTAGTGGGGCACAAAGAGGCTTCTTACAAAAAAATGTAGTGGGCCCTGAGGAGGGAAAGCCTATAGGATTCCAAGCTAGACAAAGTGATAACAATGGGATGATGGCCCACTATCACCACAACCAGTGTCCCCTACTCTTTACGGACTTTCACTGATGGAGGAGTCCCATTAGATAGATAATCACCTTTGATTGATATTCTAGTGTTTATGGTACTAAGCGATAAAGTAATACATCTTAAAGGAATATCTATGTGACTTTTTGACACTTCTAAAGGCACTTCGCTCACTCTAAGAGACCTAGAAAGAAACTGCACAAGACCCAGGGTTTTATGCATTATCATGGTTAGAGGTACTCCAAAGGTCAATGAAAGGAGAAGAAAGGGATTCTTATTATTTACTTCACAAAGTACTATGCTCATAAAACCCTCAAATAAGTCCCCAAGTCAAAGGAATTCGAACTAGGGTTTCCCTTATAGAGAAAACCTAGGGAAAGAGTTTTTATGGATGTAAACTCAAGGGATGCTTGTCAAACTTTGAAGTCTTGTAGATAAGACCTTAATCTTGAAGTCTATGCTGCTAAAATCCACCTTTTCACTCTCTAGAGGATTTTTCTCTATGCCCTAGCCTAGCCATCCAAGAATAGGGGACTGAAATTTTGGAAGGAGAAATAATGGAGGAAAAAAGGTTTGATCACCAAATGGCTTGGACCAATGCCTTTTCCTTTGGGAATATGGAGTCCTAGATGCTTTATATTTTCCAAAATCATCGTTAAGCAGGTCAAAGGTTGATGCCCTAGCTACCAACCCTCAACAATTACCCACTCAAAATTTATGGAGTTTTATGGAAGAAAATAAATATTTCATTCACCAGGAACATTCATCACATGTCATGTTATGAGTAGCATATGCAATTTCCAACCAAATAGATTTCAAAACTGATTTTCAACAATTAGGGCACAATATAACATTAATATGGTTGCAAAAATTCCATACATTAGACATTTTTCAAGATAAAAAATTCAATAAAGGCACTTACAAAATGAAAATATGATATACCCATCCTCAAATCAAGATATAGCTCCAAAGAAGATTAAATGTCAGCTCCAAATATTGAAATGCATCCAAGGACCAAGAAATCCAATAGCCAATCCAAATAGAAAGTTGGAGCTTGCCAAGAAGGCTGAAATTCCCAAGCGTGATGATGATCTAATACAAATGAACTTAAGTTGTATATATATGTGACCTAGTAGGTTGAATTATTAGCCTAATACCTCTAACATTATAAAAATGAGCATAATACAAGCCTTGGTTAGAAGCTGACCAAGTATCTTTCAAAAAATATGAAGTAGCCATCCAAATGCTAGCTTAATTGATGGCACCATGCTAATATAGGGTTGTTGAAGGGCCACATTGAGTCCTCTTGGTGCCAAAATGTGTGAGAGGGCTCCGTAAATTATGAACTAGGGGATGACCCCTAACTCTCCACGCAAGTCATCATGTGGTGCCCCAATTTGGGTTTGGGGCACAAAAACTAGTCTAATGGGTCTCCTGATGATGGAATAATGTGTAATGTTCCAATACTGAGGATATTTGATGGTGGTGTTTTCCCTCCCACGTCTCAAGGGGTGAGACAAACCTCCTCCAGGCTTTGGATTAGTTGCCAAACCATGTGGTCACTACTAAGTTGGCTGGGGCACACTGGTCCAAGTGTATCATCTCGTGAATAAAGAGGGGCAATGAGAATATTGTTGAAGGTGATGAAATTTACCATAGCATGATATGGTACTCTACACATGATGGGAGTCCCATGGCTATCAACGTTTCACCTGAGGGTGTCAATATGATCCTTTGGTGGACCTGGGCCCAAATTAAGTTGCCCAACCCATGATGAAACCACTTTCGAATTACATAAAATTTCCAGTGTTACATTCTCACCATCAGGTACAATAATTCATTAGTGCATCTAAGTGAACCAAGCTTCTTAATCAAGGGCACATTCAAACTTAATATTAGGTTTCCCTTCAAAATTTGGGGCTTTAAACTCATAATAGTGTTACCTCCCTAGGTAGGAGTGGCTAATAAACAACCATATTAGGTGGTCCCAACCCTTAAGGGGAAAGACAAGTCCCTAGTACATCCATCAATTGATAGGTGGCATACGAATGATTATGCAATGCATGGGGTCATGGGGGTCTCAAGGACAGATGCCATGGGTACAAGGATAGAAATAATGAGGAATGTCCACATATTGGGTGTGCAGATGTAGGAGGGAGAAATCGTGGATACATGAGTTACCCTGATCTTTTTTTTTACACCCCTCTTTATTTGCATTTTTCCTTTTATTGATTTTTCTTTGTATTACTGCTTGAGGCTTTGGGAAATTAGAGCATGTTGTGTATGATGTGAAGCAATTATTACCCACTTAAGGTGGCATGGTTCATCACCCACGACAGGTTGGGACATGCATGTGTTCCTTAATGTTATGGGGACACTCATGGGGCCCTAGGAACCAAGGTGACGACCATGATAAGGGGTAGAGCTCATGTTTGGCTTTTGCCCACATGCTATATTAAATGTCCCAAACATCTTTTGTGTTTTATAATAATATTTTCTTTTGTTTCTTGCTTGTGTCCATGATATTATTTTAACGTTATTTTAGCTACATCAACCTCTAGGGAAACATTTCCAGGCCTGACCCAAATATGTGGACAAGGGGAGGGGGAATGCCAGTGCCTTGTGGACCCAGTGACCATGTGGACCCAAATAAGGAAAATGATGAAATAGGGTTTGTAATGTGAGAATGAGAGTGGAAAATGTGGAATGGGAAAATTGGACCACGGGACCAAAATCAGGGTTTCCCAAGTACTTCCCTTCTTGAAACCATAGGTCAATAGGGGAGATCCCACATGACTAGGATTGAGGATTAACCCCCCATTTAAGGTGAGGGAACAAAACCACGGTTAAAACGTTTCCTTATTCCAAGTCACCCAATAATCCATGCCCAAGATGCCCAAGAAAAACAAACATAAGCACCCAATTGCATAATGAAAAAAATACCTTTTGGGTTGGAGTGCCGACCTTCTAACATATGCTCTCGAAAGATGTGCGAGGGGATATATGATTGATGAAGGGAACGAAGATCAACCACCACAATGTAATAGCTACACTGGTGGTTGTCAAGGGTTGTCGGCTGCCGGCTAAAGAGATATTTAGGAGAAAAATTATCCTATGGGGTCACCCAATTTTGGTGGGTAATAAGGATGAGGCAACAATGACGGTCTAACTGTGTGCGGTTAATGGGGAATTGCAAGGACACATGAAATCGAGTCACAACTCACCAGCCAAAACTAAGGACACAAAGTGCAATAGGCAATGGTAGTGGTTTTGGACGACATCTGCAGACTCAATTGACCAACTGACTGTAAAATATTCTAGTGGAGAAAACCAAGGTTAATTGAGACAATGACAGGGCCAAAAAATTCAAAATACACAGAGCACATAGGCTGAGGTGGACAAGTTGAGCATGAGGTAACCAAGGAAACAAACAACTAGAAGGCATGACTCAACAAAAATCCCTCAATGCAACATTCAATTGAAGACGCGATAATAAATGAGGTAGATGACAACCATCGCATAGAGGTAGAAAATTTCCAAAAAGGTTGAGCCATTTTGCGGCTAAGGAGACCAAACAAAGTTGGGACCAGGCCGACCAACGAGCAATGTTAGAGATGCAACAAGATACAAGACAAACTCAAGTGTGAGAAGAGGCCACAAGCGGATTATGACTGAAGTATGTCAAGGCACAAGACATGCAAAAACGAGTGATAGTTTGCAGGCTACAACAAATCGTGAACATCAAGAGGTGACAAAACTATCAGGTGACAACCATAGTACACAAAAAGTGAATAGGGGTCAAATTGATAGGGCAACCAAGTACTAGGTTCAGTTAGGATCAACGATTTAATTAGTTCGACAAGGATGGCGACTAATATTAGGTTTGAATACCACCTGGATGGTTTGTCCAATTACAATATTTGGAAGGAGATGATTGCATTGGTGTTAGAGGAAAACAAGATTTGGGAGTTTATATCACAAACTCAAATCCCTCCTACATATGTAACACTTCTGTTTTCCCTTAAGCACAAGGACCATATTATTCCTCATATATCTGGGAAGAAAACCACCAAATAATTGTGGTTGGCATGGACCAAGTTATGCCAAAGGGACATCCAAAATTGGAAAATGGTGCTGAGAGAGAAATTCAATGGCACCAAGATGTCCAAGAATGAAACCGTTTCTTCTTATCTCAAGTATGAGATGAGCTTGTTGGAGTACGGGAGAAAGTGCCTGACTTAGAACTAGTAAGGACAACTTTGAATGGGTTCACATATCAGTGGGGTAGCTTCGTTAAAGGAATTGTGGCATTGGAACATCTCTCGACCTGGGATAGTTTCTAGGATGAATTCACTTAGGAAGAGACTCACGAGGAGGATCTTCATGGAAGCCAAGTTAAAGTTGAAAGAGACGAGGAGAACATTGCTCTTTTGGGCCATTTAATAAAGGGAAAGGGAGTTTTCAAATTGAACAAAGGAGAGGGAGGATCCTCTTAGGATGGAAATAAGAGGGCTGCAGATTGTATCCCTGACCAGTTTTGGATCATAGGATGACGGACTGTGAAAATTCCGCTAATTGGAATCCCAATATAGAAACAGATTAGATTTATTCTATTTGTTGATTTCTGAACAAATTATTTACTATGTTCTACGGTAAATACTGAAACCCATACAATACAACCTTCACAAAATAAAATGTTGCGGAAAATACAACACAGGAAAGACTAATTACACACACACACACATAAGTACATAATTATTTTTGGACAAAGTGCCCAGAAAATCCAACTTGGGAAAACTGGTGTAGCAACTGAGGGTTTTAATATTAAGAAGTAGCAAATATGAGTACAAATATTTAGATGCCTAGACTGGTTATCTAATACAGAGAAATAATTGACAAACAATCTAGTGAGAAAATTCTCACTTCCGTAGGCGATACAACACTTACCTTAGCTCTGAAAGAATTGCTCTGCGTCACCCTACGCAGTTCTACATCACACAGTTGGATTCACCTTTGATCTTCTGTTATCTAGAAACTGGATCCTCCTAACCTCCGGAAACTCTCTCCGGCTTTTGGCACTAAATCAACTCTGTCTCCTAGCAAAATTGCAAATCTCCTGTGAAGCATTGTGCTGCCTCGTTGTGGAATTTCTACCTCTCTGCTATGCACTCACCAGATCTAGAAAACTTTCCTCTTGACTTGATATCGCTACCCTTGTCTCAATACAACGAGCTCAATGGATCTCTCTCCGGCAACTCAGCGCTGCTACTCCGGAAAAAGCGATTTGACAACAAGTTTGATCTCTCTCTCTCAGCGTCTCCTCCAAGTTCCCATTGAGTTCCTTATTATAATCTCTCGTTGAGACATCAACGACCATGATTAGATCTTAATCTATGGCTAATATTAACTTGGACTCGATCCACGCCTTTATCTAGATGATTCACACCAGACTTAATTAATACCCTTTAATTAATCATATTTCCTAAGTTTAGAGTTAGGAAATATTAAAAACTGATTAATTATTTTCATTAAATCAATTTTGGGTGGAATTTCCCCAAGCGATTTTTGGGTCTTGTAGAATGCATGTGTCCTAGCCACTCCACAAAATTTCAAGGCTAGAGCACAACCAATGCTACAAAAATCAACACTCCCTCTTAGCGAGGAATGTGCTCTAGTATTGTTGCCCTCCTAATAACAATACTCTGACTCTGTACCACCTCCTGATACACTGCTGATGTGTGGCCTCAATTCCCACCAACTACTGTGCAACTCGGATTTTGCACTGCATCTGTGCTGTCGCTGACCCTTCATACTACTGCCAACTACTGCATATTCACTACAACTCTGTTGCTGCTGCTACTGCAACATCTGATAATGTCTCTCATTCGCTACTACTGCAACTGAAAGACGTCCATCATTATGAACCAATTATGTTCAGTATGATGCATATGTCACCCGAGTATTGATTGCTACTAGTATCTGCATTGTCACTGAAGCCTCTTCATTACTGCTGACTCTGCACTGCTGCCAACCTTGCTACACACTACAAAGTCTATGACTGCTACTAGCTACTGCATTTGTCACTCTGGCACTTGACTACATCAACTGTCACTGGTCCATCCTGCTATTGCTACTATGGGCTCCCGTAGCAAGGAATTGATCCAAGAGGTGGACTCCTCAAGGATCCTACCCATCTTGTAGCTCTCTAGGGATAAAAAACCAAATCACCCCACCTTACTCTTAGAGGGATGTCTGCTATCATGGAAAACTCTTCCTGCAATTTGGAGGACAACCTTTCGATCTCTGCGAATGCAGCCTGCTGATCCTGCATCTCCTCTTTGTCCCTCTTTCTGATCAGACACTAGGTGCTGTAGTGAGCAAGTTCACCACATCTGAATCACTTGATCTCCGAAATGTCCTCATTTCTTCTAAGATGGTCCTACTGCCCCTTTGATGCGAGGGATGCGTTCTCCTCTTCCTTCACCTCTGCCTTCGTCCCACTGCTACTATTGCCATTGATGGTGTTGTTCACCAGATATTGTAAGCTCTTCCTGTTGAAAATCTACCCACATCCTATCCCACCTTGGAAAAGTTTCTCTACGCAAAATACTTCGGAAGAATAGTTGCCATTCCTCTGAGACTGAATTTAGAGCTTTCCACACCATCTCTTAAGCTTGAGGTGTCGACTCTACAACTGCCAATAGATCTCGGATATCATGAAGCCTAGTGAGAAAGTGGTGTATGCACTCCTCCTTCTGCATACGGGTACATCTCAAAGTTTCCTCCAAGTACATCTTCCACTGCTTAGAAGATCCCTGGTACAACCTGGCAGAGGAGTCCCACATATCTTTAGCTGTTCCTAGGGTTGCTATGTAAGATACCACATGATATAGAACTCCATCTAGAATCATCCTTTTCACCTTATCCATCTCTTTCTTGTATGTCTTATGCTGATCTAGATACGTGGGGACAACCACCACATTATCGATGTAGGCTTTGAGATCATAATCATCCAGAAGGAAGGAAATCCTTGCCTTCCAGATCACATAGTTATATGCTCTGTCTCACCGATCCTGATCTCTCAGCCCTGATGATGCCATCTTGCCAAGCAAAAGTAAAACTATGCCTCTTCTCGTCTACATATCCGTTGACTGGCTTTACGCACTCCCTGTTGGAGTGGGTAAATATGCTCTCGACTACTGCTGCTCTACGTGGAAAATTAGAATTTCCTGGCTAGAAATTATTTGGGGACAAAATTCTCTTAGTGTATTATCTTCTTCCCTTCTGACACTATTTTGACAGCTACTGTTGCAAAATGACTACGTCCCAGATGAAGATATACTCTGCAGAAAAAAATGTCACTGTTGCTCCTTCTGCCTCTGACAATACTCAATTTGGAAATTTTGTTATTTGTGGATTCACTCAGAGAAACAAATTTCCTCAAGAATTGCCCTGCTTGCTGCATGATAGTGTAGCCTCTCTGGGGTTTCGAGCAGCTGCCTACGCAATGCTTCGAACCTCCCTCTTTCCTCCTGCAAATGAGCTCTTCTCGCTTCTTCTGCGCTCTGATACCATGTGAAAATTTAGCTACTCAGAATCCTACTGCAACAATTGATTATATTTATTTTATTTTTTAATTTCTGAAAAAATTATTTACTGTATTCTACGGTAAATATTGAAACCCATACACTACATCCTTCAAAAAATTAAATACTGCGGAAAATACAATGCAGGAAAGACTAGATGCACACACACATAAGTACACAAATATTTTTGGACTAAGTCCCCAGAAAAACCCAACTTGGAAAAAATGGTGCAACAACTAAGAGTTTTAATATTAAGCAGTATAAAATTTGAGTACAAATATTTGGTTGCCCAGACTGGCTATCCAATATAGAGAAATAATTGACAACCAATCTAGTGAGAAAATTCTCACTTCCACAAGTGATCCGACACTGACCTTATCTCTGAAAGCGCTTCTCTGCGTTGCCTCTACGCAGTGACTGAATCACCCTACAAAGTTCTGCGTCACACAACTGGGAGCACTTGTTATCCTCACTTTTGATCTTCTGCTGTCTGGAAATTGGATCCTCCTGCCCTTCGGAAACTCTCTCTAGCTTCTGTCACTGAATCAACTCTCTCTCCGAACAAAATTGCTGATCTCCTCTGAAGCACTGCGCTGCCTCTACACTGCTTCTTTGTGGAATTGATTCCTCTCTGCTATGCACTCACCGGATTTGGAAAAATTTCCTTCGGAATTGCTATCCCTACCCCTCTCTCACTGCAACGAGTTCATTGACTCTCTCTCTGGCAACTTAGCGTTGCTACTCTGGAAAATCGATCTGCCAGCAAGTTTGATCTCTCTCTCAGTGTATCCTCCAAGTGCCCATCGAGTTATAATCTCTCATTGAGACATAAACTGCCATGATTAGATCTTAATTGATGGATAGTATTAACTTGGACCCAATCCATGTCTTTATTTAGAATATTCACACCCGACTTAATTAATACCCTTTAATTAATCATATTTATTAAGTTTAAACTTGACCACTTCCAATTCAAATCAAGTCAACTTAATTAGCTTGTTGGCACTTATAAATATATATGGAACTTCTGTCTCATTGCACTGAACTGGAATAAACTCTTATGAGATGATACAGTAATTGATATTCAAAAGGACGGAGTGTATTCCCCACAGTGTTGTAGCTATGTTATTATTGATTCGTCAAAATAGACTTAATTTCAAGGATAGAATTTCCAAGAAAGGAACAATAATTTTATTGTGGCTACAAATATTCAGATAACAGATCTCAAGTATGTGTCAAATGGACAATTTCAAGATGATCTGAAGAGTGAAAACAAAAACTTTCGCTGAGATGCTTCAACCTTGGACTTGTACAAATCGGCTTGAATTCTCCTTGACAAGTATATCAAAGTGTAAGCCCAACAGAGACTGTTATAACCACTGTAATTTGACTCATGATCCTCATTTTCATGGAGGACTTCTAAAGGAGCCGCAAGTATGAAAGATTGGAAATATCACAATAGCAATTCAACTCTCCTTGCCACTTCAAACTTTGAAGAATCTATAGACCGAGAATCTTCACATTAATTGGAGAAACTTCCGAGCTGTAAATGTGTTTGTACACTTCAGAGAATAGGTTGCAAAAGAAACGCTCTTATAATTTGTGTTATCATCGAATTCACACAAAGTACTTCACTGTTCTGAAAAGCGAATTTTGAGACCCTTTCATTTGCCTTCAATCGTCAGGAATAAGATATATCAGAGTTTGGAATTGATGCCTTAGATGGGACCGAATCAGTAAAATGAAAGCTATAAGGTAAAACAAATGCTTCAAAATTTTATGGCCACAAGGATAGAGTACTTCGTTGGTTTTAACCTAAGAAGAGTATCAAATTTGTAATCACAGAAATGAGAACTGAACCATAGAGATCACCCAACAAAACCCTTCAAAACAATCTGTGAAACCTTGAGGATTATTTAATTAGAGCATGGGTTATAATTTCAAATTTTCTGCTAGTGATAATTAAACCAAATGTAACCATATTCCAAAAAAAATATAATCCTAAGATATCCGCAAAATTCCTCCTCAGATATCCTCTCGTTTGATAGATTTGTTCACCACGGGACCGAGTAAAATTGCCAAGCTTTATTACCATAGATATTTGTTCAAAAAATGCTTACGCAGATGAAGAGACTAGGAACCTTTAAATATATTTTATTGGATAGAAAATGGGCTTCTAGTAGCGGGGATTCATTGTAGGGATTTGAGGAGTGAGATTCCCTAAGAGGGGGTTAGGGTTGTGATTTTTATTGGAAGACAAGACCCCTTGTAAGTATAACATAATTAAAATGCTTTCAAAAATATATTAGCCTTGATGAAAGCCCAATTTTCTTGATTTAATAATGAGTTGGAAAATAATGGGGTGCCACATCACCATTCTTTGGGGTTTATGCCCATAATCATGGGTTTTTAAACTTCAAACAAGTATAACTCACAAACGGTGAGGGCTCTTTGGGTGTGCCACATAATATTGGAATCAACTTGACGAGGAGAATCTAATGGAAAGGATATCCAAGGTGAATTCAATGATCTACTTCTTCATAAACCTCCAACAAGTTTGGAGTATTTCCATCATCCGAGGAATACAAACCGTATGGCTAGGGTTTCCACCCATCCTTCAATGAAGCTTCCAAATTGATGTAATCCAGAAAAATATAAGAGTGTTCATTAACTAACGTTGGCATAAATGAGAAAACCATTCAACAATATCATACTTAACACCTTTCATATTAATTTACAATCCCATATATCACCTCCTAAGTTTCACGAAACAGGGAAACGAGTACAAGTTTCCGAAACGGGTTCGAGTATGAAATGTGACCACCCCAAATTTTGGAAATAGAGAAACGCAATATATATATATATATATATATATATATGTATATATATATATATATATATATATATATATATATATATATATATATATATATATATATATATATATATATATATATATATATATATATATATATATATATATATATATATATGGACATTAAGAAATATGTGCAATCATAAATCATACATTATAATTTATAACATTATGATTAAATTGTACAATATCAATGCATTAACTATAAGTCTCTAAATTTACATCACATTTACTCATGAATGATCACATAATGAAAATAGAAATATCCAAAATCAGCCACGAGAAATTTCTAATTTCTTGTCTCGTGCTTTATTGGAGTCTCCTCCTGCATAGAGGGATTGGTTCTCTTGATTAAATATAAGCACCATACCCTAGTACGGGACAAAATCCAATGGAAACATTGCAATCCCCCCAATCCTGAAATCCTGAAAAAATGATAAGTCTGCTAGATTTTGAGTGAGATCTAAGATTATACTTTATCCATATGAAATCCAATGAGGGTGAAACCACTCTCAAACATCTTGAGTCATTTCATGTTAATGTTAAAAATTTAAGTAAAAGGATGAAAATGAAAGATAAACGAGAATGTCACTTTTATTTTAAGAATTTAACATTACCATGACTTGCATATCAACACTAGGGCCATAGTCTTGAACATTAGGCTGCCCTAAAACAAAAAAATAAAACGAAAAAAGTAAAAAAAAGAATAAAATGTTGGAAACACGTTTTCGTCCGTACTAGGCATGTTTCCTCAACACGAAATGACCCAGTACTGACAGAAACCCGTTTCCAGGCTGTACGGTATGAGGAAACACATTTCATTTTCGTTTCAAGGGGGAAAAGAACCTCTGCCCAACGTTTCCTGCAACTTAGCTCACCTCCATTCTTTGGGTTCAATTGACATTGGTTCTTTGGGATTTGAATTCTCCCTATGAGGTTGATGTAACGAAAACAAGTAGAAAGAGAAAATCACTGCCACAAGAAAAAAAAAAAAATCAAAATGCAAAAGATGGCCAGGGGCCTAAAGATTAACACATGGGAAAAATCCTAGCATGAGTTGTACCTTACTCATATGGTCATCGCCCAGTTCCTGAGAACTTGTTGCTCCATTACATCAAAAGAAGGAGCCCATGCATGTCCCAACCTTGATGAGCAATGAACTGACTCATCATTAAGGGGTAATAAAATTGTCACATCATACAAAGAAAGCTCTAACCCTTGATCTATGAGTAGTAATACAAGGAAAAATCAAGAAAATGTAAAAGGCACACAATAGGGGTGGAAAAACAAAGGCTGAGTTGGTAACTCATGCATCCATGATTTGTCCCTAACACACACACACACACACACACACACACACATTCTTAGGGTGTGGAATCACCTATCAGCTAGTCCCTTTGATCATGGAACTTGGCCATGAAGATTTATCCCCTTCGTTACCATAATTACTATTCACTAACAACTATAGGGTGGACCAAGGAAATGTTTCTTCCCCTTAGGTGTAGGAAACACCTAATAGGGTTTACCTTTAGCCACTCCTACCTAGGGAGAAAACACCATTGTGAGATCAAGGTCCTAAGTTTGGAAAATAATCCTTATTTGAAGTATTAAATATCCCATGACATTCAAGTTTGGTTCTCTTCGATGCTATAATGACTAATGTCTCTCATGACTGTTTGCTTTCACTAGAATATTTTTTATGATTTTCAGGTAGTTCAACAACACAAGAATTGGGCACCTTATCCACATGTACCCAAGCCATTAGAGAAGTATATAGGTACAAATAGGGAAAGTGTTGAGATCGTTGGGCCTCCTTGCAATAGCATCATATGGCATATGTTCTAGGGCACCTCTTGCACCCAAGACGTTGTATGACTTCACACCTAATTTGATGACTCTTTATTATGAAACACCTGGACCCAAATTCCCCCCAGGTCGACCTAGACACCAATTGATGGATGAAAAATAATTTAGAGCCCATATCCAGATGGTATCACCTATAGAGACTAGGAAGGTCAAGTTTCACCTGGAAAGCCCTCAATGTTAGAGCAAATAAGGCTACTTTTGTTAGTTTTTGTATCATCAGAGGTGCTCTAGTCTCGAGACTTTGTGTGTAGAAATTATATAACTAATGCGTTATACATCCATGATTATCCTGATCACACACTATTTGACTTCATGCATAATACATAATCCCTTCTACTATTGATCATTACTTGAGGAAATTAAATCAATTGCATGCACACATTGAAACCATAAAAATTCACACATATGAACACAGTGTTTTAACGGGAAAGCCTGAAGCTAAAAACCCCAACTATCTGTATATAATATATGTCATAGAGATCATGTAACAATCCTCATACAAAGATGATCATATCAAGCTCTCAGTACAATACAATCGCTACACACTAATCAGGCCCGATCTTGCAAATCCATGCACCGATCTTTGCCACCTGCTAGCCTGCCTCTACTGCGCAATCCCTGCTGAAGAATGGCTCTGAATGAACTTGAATTCACCAAGCTTGCACTGCGCAATCCTCATTGGCATCTCCATCACTGTGTTCACTGGTGTTGCAAATCATGCAACACTAGACAAACAACCGAGCAGCCAACCTTCATTTTTCACCTACCTCTCCACTGGTCTCCACTGAAACTGTCCATGCACTATAGTTAACTGATGTATTCTTCAGTTGATTAATGAGTTAATAATTAGTGAATTAATTAATAATTAATTCACACCACTCTCACTAGTGTATCAATAGTTAGACTAGATACAACTAGCTCAACTGTGTCTAACTAAGTTAAACTGAACACAACTCCACCAACTACTTCTACAACTCCACCAAACTTTGTCACATGAGTTCTAACTAAAGTCTCCATGCAATAGCTCCACTTAAACCTTAGGAATAGAGTAATTCCTTCTGTCAGCTCCTGTGCCACATCTGTGCACTTAACTGAAGTGCTCCAAGAGAATAAGATAATGTTTATAGTCCAAATATTATTAAGAGATAATAATATTCGACATATCTATTTTTAGACTGGAAATCTAAAAATAGATTCCGCCTAGTATGTCTAAAAATAGAAGTCCATTCATTTTACAACTTTTCCAACCATCCACAAATAGCATCCCGCAACTCATATAATATGATCGACATGTCTAAAAAATAAGATACTCTAAAACATAGACTTCATATAAAAAATAACATGGGCCCACTTAGTGAATCGTTAATTTTTCACTAAGTCACATTCCTGTTGTAACCAACACTCTCTCAACAAGATAGGGACTATCTGCCACCCGATCCCGCTCCGTGGTATTCCAATTTTCTCCCGTGAGCGTCAAGAGGACGCATGCCGATCCTTCGTAGAACAAGAGAAAGTAACATGATCTTCCTCTGCACATAATCTTTGATATGATGTTACCGATCCGTGAAGCCATGCCGCCTCAACTCATCCTCCTGTCTATACCATGATTCATATCCCGATGTGCCTCTGAGATATCTCAATACACGCTTCCCCGCCTTCCAAAAGAGCTTGGTAGGCTTAACCATAGCTTGTGAAAGGTGGTTAACAACATAGCATGTCCGGTCGTGTATTGACTAGATACATGAGCGAACCAAGCAACTATCGTTAAACAGTGGCATCCACTACCTCTGCCGATGTAGCATCCTCTTTCCTCCAACCACCAGGAAGAGGAGGGTCTATAGGCTTGCAACCTTGCATGTTGAACTTCTGCATCTCCTGCACTTAAGCCCAGACACAAAACAATCCATCACCGCACCGCCAAATTTCCAATCCCAGAAATACTGAGGAGCAAGTCTCCATTCAAACTTTCTGCAAGATCAAATTTTCAGATGGGAGTTATGAGAGTATCAACAGCTCATCACCTCCACAAATCAAATCATCTACATAAAGTAAATAATGATCAATGTTTGTACCCTCCACCAATTCAGATTTTGGTATAGGTTTGGATCCGCCTCACTCTTGGTGAATCCAAGATCAGCGAAATAACTGTCTATCCGTGTGTACCAAGCACGAGGTGCTTGTTTCAACCCATACAGTGCTGTTTTGAGCTTGCACACATGCGACTCGCTGCTGAAGATCTCGAAACCTTCGGGCTACTCTATGTACACCTCCTCCTCAATGACTTTGTTGAGGAACACAGTCTTCACATCCATCTGATGAATGTGCCATCCCATCTACGCTGAGAGAGCTAGGATGCTCTGTATGGAAGAATACCTTGCGACAGGAGCAAAGGTTTCCTCATAGTCGATCCCATCAATTTGTGAGAAGCCTTGGGCAACAAATGTTGCCTTGTACTTCTCGATGCTCCCGTCAGCTGCTTGCTTCACTTTGTAGATCCATCTCAAACCTACCACTGATTTCCCTTCCGGCCTTGGGACAATCTCCCATGCACTGTTTCTGACAATCGAATCATACTCTTCCACCATGGCATCTACCCATGCATGGTCCTCCACAGCTTCCTCGAAAGAGGATGGTTATGTCATGATACACTTGCTCATCGTGAGCTATGTATCTAGTATAATTGCTCAGGGATCGTCTGTTTACCGAGTGTGATGGAAAGTTCTACAATATTCTTCAGATTACATCTGCCGTCAGCCTTCTTTGGGGCGCTTCCGCCCTCTGATGGTTGGTGCTGCTTGAGTGGTCTCTTCCACTCCATGAACCTCATCTTGTGGCTGATCCACATCCTGAGACTCATCCTTAGGAACTAATAGCTCCTCATCTGCATGAAAGTGTGGCTCCCTCTCAAGCGAACACTTCATGGCTTTCTCCTCATGAAATTTGATATCCCGTCGCACAACATTCTTCCGACTGTCTGGAAAATACACACGATAGTTGTGGGGTGTATCAGTGTACCCCACAAATATCCCAACCTCTGCGGTCGGCTCCAGCTTCTTCCTAGCATCCTTTGTCACATGAGTGTAAATAGGTGAGCCAAAAATCTTCAAATGAGAAATATCAGGCTTCTTACCAGAAAACGCCTCTTCGGGTGTACTCATGCCAAGTACTCTATGAGGATAATGGTTTTGCACATAAACCGCAGTATTGCATGCCTCAGCCCACAAGTGTATGGGAAGGCCCTGATCATGCAATATCGCCCATGCAGCACCCACGATCGTTCTATTCTTTCGCTCCACGACCCCATTCCGCTGTGGGTTATGAGGCGCTATGAGAACTCTTCAAATTCCTTCTACGCTGCAAAAGTCCTTGAATTCGCCAGAGATGAATTCACCACCATTGTCGCTCCTAAGAGCCTTCACCTGCTTCCCCGATTCTTTCTCAACCAGTGCCTTGAACTCACAGAACTTTGAGTATGTCTCGTTCTTCTTCTGCATGAAGAAGATCCAGCACTTTCGAGAAAAATCATCAACAAATATCACATAGTACCTGTGCTTTGCTGTCGAAGCTACTGAGAAAGGTCCACATATAGCCCCAGAGAGTTCTCTCTCAAGGATCGTCGGGCGCGAACTATCTTCATGAAAGGTGGCTTTATAAATTTTCCCAAAGCACATCCCGCACCGATCTAACCGCAAAGTGTACCTTGGGAAGCCCTAGAAACTGCAAAATTTTCTAAAGACACAGTGAAGATGGCCCAATCTCTGTACCATACCGCCCTCATCCCGGATCACCACTCTTTCGCCCGTCTCCCATTGTCACGCAGCAACTCACCCAACTGATAAAGGTTCTTAACTTGAACCCCTATCCTTTGGGTTTCACCAGTTTCCTTACTGTGCAGGAAATCCTTTCCCTCGCTAAAGACAACATCATATCCCTTGTCTTCCAACATCGCCACAGAGATAAGATTCTTCTTCAATCCTGGAACATGCATGACATCCTTCAAGATGAAAGGTTTGCCAGACTCCCTCTCAAAGGAAATGGTCCCGATACCAGTCGCACTGTATCTACCATCATCGCCCATCTCGATGTGCACTCCAAGATCCTTCTCATCCATATCAATAAACAAATCTTTGCCTCCGGTCATATGGAAAGACTCACCGCTGTCAAGAAAACACTCTGAACCCATCACACTTGAGACCAAGCATGCGATCAGTGAAAATTCCAGCTCAAACTGCGAGGCTAAGGCCTCTCCAGTTGCAGATCCAGCAACCTGCTTATTTTTCTTCTTTTGTGGACAATTAGTGGCGTAATGTCCGTGTTGGTGACAGTGAAAGCACTTCACCTTGGACATGTCCTTCTTCTTTCCTTTCGCACCGGATTGAGAAGTATTTTTATTGCTCTTCCCCTTCCTTGCTTTGGCAGCCAAAGCGCAATTTTCTTCATCTTCATTCTTCGATGAAGATCCATCCCTAGTACTCCACCTTATCTCCTCCTGCACAAGATCCGACCAAAGTCTCTCCCATCTTGGCAGTTTCTCCCGACCATTGACAAAGTCCTCATAGGAATTCCATTAACTCTTCGGAAACCCAAGGAGAGCCAAGCTCACCAAGTCCTCTTCATCTATAGTAACCCCCACACTTCCCAGCTCATCCCTGCACTGGAAAAACTTCGTGAGGTACTTGGGCACTGGTCGCCTTCTCCATTTATCTTCCCGAGTTTATCCTTGAGTGCCAACTTCCTTCCGGGTCACTCTTGCTTTGGAACAAGTCTGTCAAAGCTTTCCACATCAAGAATGGAGAAGCTTTACCATGAAGGCTGGACACTATGTGATCCTTCACACCTTCCAATAGAATCCTTCGACATTTTGCTGTCTTCTTTTGCCATGCATCAAGTGCGGCAACATCGCTAGAAGCAGGTTTTGGAATTTCTGCATCTATGAACTCCTTCAACCCATTATCCTCAAGCACCACCTCCATCCTATCCTTCCATGCAATATAATTCGAGCTGCCCTCAAGGGCATACTCCAATCGCAATCTGTTGAAAGACATCTCAACTTCAACACCAAGAAAACACTGCTGCAAATTCAAATTCCACCAGCACAAAACTCAACAGCTTCAATGATTTGCAATTGCTCCAATGATCAATATCCCTCTGATACCATGTAGAAATTATATAACTAATACGTTATACATCCAATATTCTCCTAATCACACACTATTTGACTTCATGCATAATACAAAATATATTCTACTATTGATCATTACTTGTGGAAATTAAATCAATTGCGTGCACACATTGAAACCATAAAAATTCACACATATGAACACAGTGTTTTAACGGGAAAGCCTGAAGCTAAAAACCCCAACTATATGTATATAATATATGTCATAGAGATCATGTAACAATCCTCATACAAATCTGATCATATCAAGCTCTCAGTACAATACAATCACTACACACTAATAAGGCCCGATCTAGAAAATCCATGCACCGATCTCTGCCACTTGCTAGCCTGCCTCTACTGCACAATCCCTGTTGAATATTGGCTCTGAATGAACTCGAATTGGTCCAGCCTTGCTCACGTAATCCTCATTGGCATCTCCAATCACTGGGTGTTGCAAATCATGCAACACTATAGTCACAACTGATAGTCAACCTGCTCTTTTACCTACCTCTCCACTGGTCTCCACTGAAACTATCCATGCAATCGTAGTTATTAACCGATGTATTCTTTAGTTGATTAATGAGTTAATATTTAGTGAAATTAATTATTAATTAATTCACACCACTCTCACTAGTGTATCAATCGCTTGACTAGATACAACTAGCTCACTATGTTTAACTAATTGAGTTAAACTGAACACAACTCCACCAACTACTTCTACAACTCCACCAAACTCTGTCACATGAGTTCTAACTGAAGTCTCCATGAAATAGCTCCACTTAACCCTCAGGAATAGCGTAATTCCTTCTGTCAGCTCTTGTGCCACATCTGTGAACTTAACTGAAGTGCTCCAAGGGAATAAGATAATGTTTATAGTCCAAATATTATTAAGAGCTAATAATATTCGACATATCTATTTTTAGATTGGCAATCTAAAAATAGATTCCGCCCAGTATGTCTAAAAATAGAAGTCCATCTACTTTTCCAACTTGACCAACCATCCACAAATAACATCCCGCAACTCATAGAATATGATTGACATGTCTAAAAATAGACATAGTCTAAAAATAGACTTGTGCCAAAAATAGCCTGCGGGCCCACTTAGTGAAGGCAACTCTTTTCACTAAGATCATCATCTTGTTGCAATATCAACATTGTGGAGAGGCTAAAACAAAGGAGTTCTCCATAACCCAGAAATATTTTCTATAAATTCCACCTAGAAGTGTCTCAATTAGATTATTGGCCTATTTATAAATATTTCCTAAGTCTAAACTTAGGAAAAGGGGTTAATTAATTAGTATTAGTTGAGAGTGGTCTGAATCATTTAGAAACTCACACAGATCGATCCAAATATGATCTAAGCCATCGACTATGTTTTAATCATGGTTGTTGGAGTCCCAAATGGATATTATAAGAGGAGGTCGATGGGTAGAGATGGAGAACACACACTTGAGATCGATTTCCTTAGGCAGTTCAATTTTCCAAACAGTAGCAACAGTTACCGGAAGAGTTCGAGCCAGAGAAAGGAAGCAAAGACAAAGAGGGGTAGGGACAGAGAGACCAGAGGAATATTTTCCAATTTCGGTGAGTACTTTGTAGAGAGGCAAAGATAGCCACATAGAGGTTGCGCAGAATCATCTAGAGGAAATTTGATTTACTGGAGGGAAGCCGAGTTTCAGTTCCAGAGGCTAAAAATATTTTCCAAGGTGCTGGAGAGACAATTTCTCAGTCAACAACATACATGATGGCTTGAGGAGCAGTTGTTTCAGGTAGAGCGTGGAAGGTACTGCGCTAGGGTGACACAGGGCTGCGTAGAAGCTGTTTGTATGACTCACTTGGAGATGGCAGTCAAAGCCCAAATTTCTAGTGGGGTGAGGAAAATTCCTCACTATATTTTTGCCAGTATTTTCTCTTGAAGATTGCTAGTTTTCGGCATCCAGATTTTACACAGATTATTTCATTGCTGCTTAATAATAAAAACCCTCAGTTGCTGCAATGAATTTCCCAAGTTGGGTTTTTCAGGGGACTTTTGTCCAAAAACAAGTGTGTCAAATTTGTGTGTGTGTGCTAGCATTTCTCAGATTCCGGTTTATTGGTCGCAATATTTTTTATTTTGTGAAGGTTGCGTTGTGATAATTCATTGTTGTCGTAGCAATAAACTCATAAATTAATTTACATTTAGAAGAATTAATTTCAGTTGTTGCAATAAGAATTTAAATTTGAGCAGTTGGAGACCCATGGAGACCACTTTGTGGTTCCCCAGTTGGATATTGGGACCATAGGGAAGGAAACGAGGTTGATTTGAGGGTGAACCCTCAAATCTAGATTTTTGCATGCTTTTACATCAGTTTGGACACCTCATAGCACTTGGACATGGCATTTGGAGCTTCTTTCATGCATGAAGTCAACCTTAGAGATCTAGCGACTCACACATGTGGGCTTATTAGAGTATTTATGGTTGAATATAGTGGGTTGGCTTGTAGCAAATGGATATTTTGTGATTAAACTTGTTTTAGGGTGTCATTAGGCTAATATTAAGTCCTAATCATTTAAATAGAGGAGAGGTTCATTCATTTCTTATCATAATCACTTGCGACTAATTCTGTCTCTTTGAATATTTTCGACCCTCTTGTATCTTGGAGAGATGTGATCTATGGAGAACTTTTTTTACAAGAACTGTTTTCTTGGCATTGGAGAAGTTATCTTGGATCAATAAAGATTGTACATGCAATTTGTCTTGTATGTTGAACCTTGTATTTGAGAAATATTTGATTTTTATGTCTAATGTATGGAATGCATTGATAATCTAGGGTTTTTCTATTGTGCCAATGATTATTGAAGATCAATTTTATAGAATCCAGATATCATCATTGTATGAATTACTCATGTTTTAAATGTGAATTACAATCCCCTCGGTGAACCTTTGTAATAGCTCTTTTAAGTGAATTTTATCCCTTACGACGATGATAGTTATGGTTTTGATCTAGGGCATCAAAATATCCTTGCTCCGCAACATTTGGCTACTCGATCACACCCATAAACTCCATCAACCCAAGGACTAGGCATTGGCCTTGTCAATTTGGTGATCAAACCTTATTTCATTCGTAAACTTGAATTTCAATCTCTTTATCTCTCCTAATTTCGGCCCGATTAAGGATTAGAAACCTAACTAGGGCTTAGTGTGAATTGGCTTAGAGGAATGATTTTGGGTAGTGGAAGGATTCACCTTAAACAAATAATATAGGTAAAATATTTGATAATGTGATTACCAATTAAGTCACATGCTTTGTGTTCGAGTTCGGGTTCAACAATGAGTAAGTTTGGGTCCAGTGTGAATTTTTTTAAGAAGTTTAGATGATGTTCACCATTAGGTTCATATATATATATAATATTAACTTAAAAATGAAATATATCATAAAATGTTAGGAAATAAACATCAATAACCATAAAAATGCTCTCATGGACTTGGAAATTGCAAGGATAGATTACAAGCTTCAATTGCGACATGAAGTTATGATTTTTGATCTACGAACTTTGTCAATGGATAGAGTTTCAATAACATTCGCCAAACCTCAAAAAATATTTTAGGTTCGCCAAATTTCAAGCTTCAAGGTTGAAGTTTAGTGAATCTTGTGACATAGATTACCAAGTTCTCGAGGTAGATGATGGAAATTAATGAATCCATTTTAACCCATAGTAATCAGTTGTTAAATAATAAAGAAGTAATCAAAATCTATATGTGCCTAACTAGACTTTTGAGCAGAAGAAGTTTTTTTCTACAAGAAAATGTCCCAAGAGAGAAGTTAGAACCCCCCCACAATCTAGTTGTTAATATCAATGTATTGGAACAACGTTGGTCTAGGCCATGCAAAATGCCTCATGTCGAAGAAAAATAAGGAATTTTACATCTGATATGAAGAAAATTCTAGAACTAATTACCATGAGAACCCATCGGATACATACAATGATTTTTGGATCAAAAGTGAAAAGGAGTAGTACCCTTAAGATCATATACAAGTTTTGGCTCAAAAAAAAGCACACAAACAATGTTTTCCCCTCTTAAGCCAACAAATTGTAGCTCTGAAAATAGGTATTTAAAAGAATTAGTAGTTTACCTCTTACTAATAATGTTACATTGTTTTCTAATGAATTAGCTAGACCGCTATGCCAAACATGTGAAAGTAGATAAAATCAGCTAACATCTACTTCAAATAAGCCAGCAAAAATGCAACCATCTAGCAAATTCTTGGATGAAATATAGAAGCAACAACACATTGATCCAATCACTCTGGTTATTCTAATGCACCTACTTCTACCTTTGATTTTTCCTGTGAGCTAGCAAAGGTAAAAATTCCCTTGCCTCTCACTGAGTAGATTTAGCCCCTTCACAGAGTTTCCTTTCTTAAAATAAAGCATTATATATACTTCACATGGTGAAGTGGGAACCATTATTAGTGTGAATTAAACAAAGAAAAAACAAAGTAATTGGTACTTAAAAATAGTACTTCCAACTTTCAACGTCTAGTTTAGCTATTATCTAGGCATTCTTTGGTTTTATGACTAACAATAAACCATTTCCCATATGGCGTTTGTGGAAGCACGAATTTGGAAATATGACAATGATGAATGGGAAAAGGTTGAAGAAGGAAGTTGAAGAACCTCCTACACAAGAATCTAATCCCATCTTCAATGATACATCTCCCCTCATTGGTATTCAACCTAATCTAACGTCCGATAAACTCTTTGAAACACACTGGAGAGAACATATGTGGAAAGAATTGCGTTTATATGCTTCTAGCAAAGAAATGGTTGATTCCATATATATGAACCACATGGTACAATTGTTTCAACTGCATGGGATTCTAATCAAGCCACAGGTGTTCGCTTTCTTGGACCTAGTGCAAATATTGTTAAAGAGGGAAAACCATAAGGAAATGAGTATATACTCATGATCATACAAGGATTGGGGCATGCCCCACTCACTTTGAAGACCAACCACAAAATTCTATCATTACATGTGATGTTGGAGAAGGAATTTGTACAAGCACGTTTCCAACAAGCATGACCCAATGAAAGTAATAGAAATCTAGAGGAAAGAATGAAGGACCCTCAAGGAACACATGTCCAATTTATATTCCACCACCTGCTTACAATAACTAGTGAGGAACATAACCATGATTGGAAGTTGGTTGTATGTGTTAGCACATGGATTTTCATCCCACCCACCCCACCTTATTTTGATATGTTTTCACCTCAGCTCCTCCGTTATCACTGGCCTCACATCGTTTTTTTTCATTCTAGCATTTATATTGCGCCGACCACGTCATCAAACTCCTTATCCTTATAATCACCATTTTGTCCAATTCTATATCATATTTTTATCCTTTACATGCTAATTTCACCAAAAAAATGTCTCTATAATGGAGGAAAGCAATGTTCTGAAAGTGCTGGGATACTTTAGTATTATTGGTCTACTTCGTGTACATTTCCTTCTTGGAGATTATTACAGTGGACTCAAGTGCTTCAGGCTGTGGTGAAATTATTTGACCAAATGAGCAATACTATAAGGGATTTGTCACATATTTGGACTTATTAGCACTAATAAAAGAGAAAGAGACATGGATGAAAGGTGCCTTCAAAATTTTGGCTTCATCGAATGTATGGTTGGGTTATGGTTTATTTCTCCAAGTCAAGGTCTAAGTTTTGAAGGGGAAGAGCCCACGAAGGAGCCAAAAGGGGTGCACTACACATAAAATAGGATGGTGTGGAAATTGGTATATAAACCTCAAATTTTCACCTCCCATAGTGCATGTGGGATAAACCCACTTTCAAACTTTTTTATAAATTTTTTTCCAATTTTCTTTGTGTGACAAGTTGACTTCTGAGGCAGTTCCTGAGCAAATAGTAGCGAAATTTGGGAAACTGAACGAGGTTTGTTCTCATTGGGAGAATATAGATCATATTTGAGCCCTATGTTTGGGATCTTAGAATTTTCCTATTTGACACATGTTTTTGGAATTCAGATCTCGGGAAAATGGAAACAAATATCAGGAAAATGAAAGAGATTTTCCTAAGATCGAGCTGAAAAACAATAACCTTTTTCGGATCTCAAAATTTTCCCGTTTGACACATGTTTATGGAATGCACATCTTGGACAAATGGAAACAAATCTTAGGAAACTGAGCGAGGTTTTTTCTCATAACAAACTGATATACAAAACCTCTTCCAAATGTTAGAAAACTATCATGAGTTGGAAGTTTCGAATTCATAATTGCAGTGCTATTTCTGTAGTAGGTTGGTCTTTTTTTTGGGATACAGTTCTAGATTTTGATGTAACATACTGCTCTTTTGGGGGAATTGGATAATTTCGACCTTTGAATCTTAATGAGGGTTATATTCCTATATATATCTTGTAAATTCAATGTAATAGAGGTTGGAAATCAGAGGGAGAGGTTGTTGGACTGTGTATTTATCCTTGAATACTTTTTATGTAATTAAATGCAGGAGTTTCTCTCTTCTTTGTTTTGAGATTCATCACGGTGTTTATGTTTAGTATGTGTTCCTGTATAATAATTTCCATGATTATGTTTTTATGCTAGAATTTTTTGAGAGTAAGTGATAGGAATTCATTCATGTTAGATGCTCCTTTCACATTGATGATTCTTGTTATGTGTTAATGGTTATCTTTACAAAATTCATCCATGTTAAATGCTCTGTTTTGTAACCTATCTTTGTGTTATTTCTTCTAAAGCTGCACTGGAGATTCATCTGTTGATAGATGCCGGTAGTGTAGTGGGATTTCTTCTCCTTTCCATCTCTCATTTCATATTATTTATCCAGCTGAACAAGATGATTGGGTATGTGGAAAACCCTCTAAAACAAGATGATTGGGTATGTGGAAAATCCTCTATTTTTTGAAGTTGTGAAAGTAGTCAGGGATCAGTTTGTGGATATTCAAATAGATGAGATCTTTTCAAGAACTGTCCTTCATTGTAAGAGATCTACGAATATTTCTCTTGAAGGTAAAACTGGTTTCTCTAAATTAGGTTTTGAAAGGTTTAGGAACGAGATTGAGTTTTTAAATAATCAAATCAAATCATGTAATTTCCAAGATCCTAAAAAGTTATTGGAAAACCTCCCTCTTCCCAAACAAGAAACAATAGTGTTGCATTTCGATGTTGAAATCGAGGATTGTTTTGACAATGAATCTGATGACTCATATCTGAAACTGTATGATGGTATAGAAAGCGAATTTACAGAATACTTTGAATATCAAGAGATAGGTCATGCATTTTATGATCCTATCGCTTTATATATGAAGGAGTACTTCCCTGCAGAGTTCCAATTAATTTCCAGTACTTGGGTTGTTTTTCATGATCTCATGGCTCGTGGTTGTGGAGATCAGACTTACAATCAGTTTCTAATGCCCTTACAAGCTCTGGTTCTAATTTTTGTTAAAATAAGTGAAGGGGCCCAAGTATTGGATCAGAATTTTGATTGGCTATATTGGTTATTTTATATTGATTGAAATCAAGCATCCGGTGTTAGAATATGTTATATGTACATAAATAAGCTTAGTTGGTAAGCATCTTTGCACTGTGATTTTCAGTTTAGTTTTCAGATTGTTTGAAATCGGTTTGCAGCTATTTGTGACTCCATGCCCAATAAGAAGGCATTGATCTACGAGTTCCCAGAGATCTGCGGTTCTTGAAACCTCCTAAAAGGAGCTGCCTTCCCTAGTTGGAGCCGATGTTAGCACATGGATTTGCATCCCACCCACCCCACCTTATTTTGCTATGTTTTCACCTCAGCTCCGCCGTTATCACTGGCCTCACATCGTTTTTTGTCATTCTCGCATTTATATTGCGTCGACCATGTCATCAAACTCATTATCCTTATAATCACTATTTTTGTCCAATTTTATATCATATTTTTATCCTTTACATACTAATTTCACCAAAAAATTGTCTCTACAATGGAGGAAAGAAATGTTCTGAAAGTGTTGGGATACTTTAGTATTATTGGTCTACTTTGTCTACATTGGATTCTTGGAGATTATTACAGTGGACTCAAGTGCTTCAGGCTGTGGTGAAATTGGTTGACCAAATGAGCAAGACTATGAGGGATTTGTCACATATTTGGACTTATTAGCGCTAATAAAAGAGAATATTGTGAGGGATTTTTCACATATTTGGACTTATTAGCACTAATAAAAGAGAAAGAGACGTGGCTGAAAGGTGCCTTGAAAATTTTGGCTTCGTCAAATGGATGGTTGGGTTTATTTCTCCAAGTCAAGGTCTAAGTTTTGAAGGGTAAGAGCCCACGAAGGAGCCAAAAGGGGTGCACTACACATCAAATGGGATGGTGTGGAAATTGGTATATAAACCTCAATTTTTCACCTCCCATAGTGCATGTGGGATAAACCCACTTTCAAACTTTTTTATAGTTTTTTTTCCAATTTCTCTGTGTGACTAGTTGACTTCCGAGGCGGTTCCTGAGCAAATGGTGGCGAAATTTTGGAAACGGAAAGAGGTTTTTTCTCATCACGGGCTACAAAACAATAAAATCTTTCAGTTTTGGCATATCCACTACAAATTGGGAGAATCAAGATCATCTTTGAGCCCTATTTTTGGGATCTCAAAATTTTCCTGTTTGACACATGTTTTTGGAATGCAGATCTCGGGTAAATGGAAACAAATATTAGGAAACTGAAAGAGATTTTTCCTTAGAACGGGCTAAATAAAAATAAAATCTTTTAGTTTTGGAATATATGTTACATATTGGGAGAATCGAGATCATATTTGAGCCCTAGTTTTCAGATCTCAGAATTTTCCCGTTTGACACATGTTTTTGGAATGCAGATCTCGGGAAAATGGAAACAAATCTCAGGAAACTGAGAGAGGTATTTTCTCATAACAAATTGATATACAAAATCCTCTTCCGGATTTTACACAACTATCATGAGTTGGAAGTTTCGAATTCATAATTGTAGTTATATTTCTGTAGTAGGTTGGTCTTTTTTTTGGGATACAGTTCTAGATTTTAATGTAATAGACTGCTCTTTTGGGGGAAATGGATAATTTATACCTATGAATCTTAAGGAGGGTTCTATTCCTATACATATCTTGTAAATTCAATGTAATAGAGGTTGGAAATCAAAGGGAGAAGCTGTTGGACTGTGTATTTATCCTTGAATATTTTTATGTAATTAAATGCAGGAGTTTCTCTCTTCTTTGTTTTGAGATTCATCACAGTGTTTATGTTCAGTATGTGTTGTTGTATAATCATTTCCATGATTATGTTTTTCTTCTAGTATTTTCTGAGAGTAAGTGATAGGAATTCATCCATGTTAGATGCTCCTTTCACATTGATGATTCTTGTTATGTGATAATGGTTATCTTTACAGAATTCATCCATGTTTGATGCTTTGTTTTGTAACCTATCTTTGTGTTATTTCTTATAAAGTTGCACTGGAGATTCATCCATTGATATATTCCAGTAGTGTAGTGGGATTTATTCTCCTTTCCATCTCTAATTTCATATTATTTATCCAGCTAAACATAGCTCTTACTTTGCCTCAAATATGTAGAAAGAAACTAGCCTTGACTCCATTTCCCAATGGTACTTTCTCTCTTTTTGTTTCGACCCAGAAAACCTAAAAGAAAACTCTAGAGCTACAGAGGAACATTTTGCAGCCATATTTTAGGAATTCTCGCCGTGTGTAAATTTGGTAATGTTATTTCTTTATGTTAATATTTATCCATTTTATCATTATATTTGCTTTCTAGTGATAATCTCTCCAGATTGTAAACTGAATTCATCTCACATGCTCTGTATTAAAAGAGATTCTAATGTATTTGTCCCATTTTTCTATCAAAATAAATTCACCTCTTGTGCTCACTTTGATTTTCTCCAATTTCATCCTATACCATTAAACAACAAAAAATCCAAAATACCTCTTATGCATACCTACCTTGCTCCTATTTTTGGTTATGTTGTAAAACTTTGTTATCTTAAACCTAGTTGTAGTAGCTCCTTCCATCATCTAGGTAAGCCAAACCCCAATCAAAACAAACAAACCCTTCTGAACTTCTTAGCTAGCCTAAAACCTTTTCATCCAACTCTATTGGTTATGATTTTTGTGGAGAGAGCCCTCTCCGACTTGGTAGGGCTAGATACCAAGTCAAAAGTTTGGTTTGTGGTTACCTCTGTTGGGATTCCTTCTTAAACCTTGGGAATCTGGCGGAGTGCTAACAGTATGGAGTAAATAATTTCTCAAAGTGACATGAGTGGTGGGTGCCTTAGATGCATCAAACATTGAACAAGGGTGTTACATTTAACAACATATAAATATTGTCTATAAAATTGAACGTGGTTGTCAAAATTGTTTAGAGAAACCAAGAAAACAATTCAGAACATTATGAGCATATATTTGAGGTCTTATGAGTCCTCTTTGTGAGATTTTTTTCAACAAAACTTGCCCAACATGATTCAAGAAAGCACTAGTTGAACTAGAACTAATTGATGATTGGTATATGGAACAATATTGTAATTATACTCGTGTCTATGAAAAGTACAACACTTTAGCCCTACACATGCCACCTAAGCATGTTTCAGACATATTAGTGCTTAGCGAGATAGCTTTATTAGAGAATCAAAGATAATGTCGAGTTAAAAGAGCGGAAGGAGGTGTTGTTCCCAACATACCATCTAAACATTGGAACTCACTCTTTATGACACATCAAAGATAATGACAAGTTAAAAGAACAAAAGCATATACTGGTAACAACATACCATCTAACCATTGGAACTTGCTCTCTATGATACATTTTGTAGCAACAATGGCAAAAGTTGACAAAATCGATTTCTTCAAATTACAATCTGGTGCTTTTGAAGTCCACAATCCACTTAATAAGACATTTGGCCAGTTCAAGCAACAAAACTACTCTTAACATACTGCCACCAAGGTTTTCAAGAGGAAGAATTTTTCTAGAACCTATACAATATGAAATATCGGGCAGATTCAACCTTGGATAGTCATTTATAGGCCCAAAGATTATGCCCATACAATAAACAAAAATCCTCAAGGTCACAAAAGACAACAAATTTGAAAAAGACAGTGGCATAGATGCAACAAAATTTAAAGAAATTACCAGGAATAGAAACACAATCATAGAAAAAGATAATGCATTTTCCTAACAAGAAAAGGTTCCCCAAAGCTACAAAATAGTCTGGACCAAACAAACAACAACAAGAGAATAGCAATTAGACTTCAACAATGTTCATGGAAAACCAACATTTTAATATTTGTGTCACTCTAGGAATGCAATCAAAAGTTGAGTTGGGCTTAGAAGGTGGATCCATGGTAGCACCATGTCAACATCTTGGCTTGAGGATTTGCTTAAGAACTTACCCACTAGCATTGATGATGAAGACCCATAGAAACAAAAATGTTATCAAGAAGAAAAATTAGAAGAGGAAGAGGGATATTGAGACCACATAATTAGTAATGGTTGATACTAGACAAACTAGTGCAAGAATGATAGCCACCACAAAGATAACAATTACTCAAGCTGCAAGAGAAACAATTTTTGAACTGGTAAACAATATCAAGATATACAAAGAGCATATTTTTAATCTTGACAATCATGTATCCTATTACATGACTTCCATACATAATTTGATGGATTTGATCATGTTGGCCCATAAGATTGAGGATCACATTGTGCTCTTCATCATCGAACTCTACAACACATCTGCACTTGTAAAGATTCCAATGTTAGCATTCCAATGGTTAAACAATAGCTGGAATGGTGGACAACATGGTTGATAAAAAAGGTTTAAAGTCAGACGAAATCATTTATTGGTATGAATAGTTCATATGCGTCTTTGATATAGTATGTTCAAGCAACTTCATTGATTTCATTGTTTATGATGCAACTTTAGTTATGGTATTTTATTCCACAAGAAGTTTAAATAACTATGGATATCTCTCTTGTTTGACCGCAACACAACTCTACTCTTCCCATACCTCACATTAAAACAAATATCCATATCATAGAATATTTTATTTATTAGTTTTTATTTTGAAAATTTCAGTCCCATAAAAGAAATGTGTGAAAAAAACCAAGTCCTTGCAAGGTTTATTAAAATAGTTATCAAGTTAAAATTGAAAATTTATATTGGATTTTCTTATTCCAAAACCAATTGCTGAAATTTGCATCATATATTTTATATCCCAGTGTTAAAATCTATGATGATATTCGTAAGAGATCTGACCTCTCAAAAAAATAAAAATAAAATAATAATAATAAATAAATAAATATATATATAGATAGATATAGATATATATAATATTTCATTATTCATAATTACAAAATAAAAATAAATTTAAAAATATAATGTTTTCAAACTTTGCATTAACAATGTAATATTTGTCCCAAAAAAAATCATATAACATATTGTTGACATGCGAAAATATCTTACTAGTTGTTCGCAAGGTGGAAATATGCTGGAGAAATGTTCTACTTGCAACATAAATCTCACCAACAAGCTCTCAAAGAGATGCAAACGATGGAAAAGTAAAAACTGGAAAATAATGAAACACAAAAATCACTCAATAAAATGAAACCAAACACAATCCAAGGCATTATTTACAAGTTACCTCTGGTGTTATTGTAAAAATTGAATGATAAGTTTCATAATATTTCAGAAATTGCGCCACTTGGTGTCATTGTAATGGATTTAAATTTATTAAAAATTGAATGATAAGTTTCATAATATTTTCAAACATTGCGTCACTTTTTATAGCTCCCATATAAGATGAATCAAATAATATAAGTTCTAAATATTTGTGTACTTGATACTTACTCAGTCTTAAAACAATGAATCCAAACATAGGGAGATTTCTCTTATATTTTTCTCACAACAATTAGATAGAAGGGATACTACTTTGAAATTTTATAAAGAGTACATATTGATAATATGTAAATTTATCTCTTTTTCTTGACACTGTTTCGCTGCCAACGAGCGTCCATAACCCCGTCGAAGATGTATTGATACCATACAAGCATAGCCCCGTTGCCAGCGAGCATCCATAGCCCCGACGGGTTTACTTGTACTTCCCACACTTGTAGTGCTTTCAACTCTCTTGTATTTCCACCCTTTAGATTCCATATGTTGAAAATTACATTTTAGCAATTGGGTGAAGAGAGCAGGGTGGTACAAGAGATATGCCTATAGCTGCAATACTTAATAGATTTGACTCCATGAGCCTTCCGTGAATCTACCAATGTAAATGACTTATTTAGATGTAGTGGGATAAGGGGTAAGATTCAAAGAAAAAGACTAAAGTAGACTCTTTCCTCTTAAAAAAAACTATAACGTTTAAAACGTATCCTAATATTCCTCCATAATCACTAGCCAATGAAAGAGAAAACGAAAACTTGATCAAGATGGTTTTTAAATAAATAAGATCACATTATAATAATAGAATATAGATTCACCGAGATACCAATTGGTATTGCTTTAAAGAGATTTCTCCATATAAAAAAACACCGTGAAATTGAAAGCAAAAATGAAATCAAAGGTAAAGAAGAAATGGAGTCATACAAAATTTCTAAGAAAATAAAGCTACATAAGATATTTCCGCCTGTCAACATTTTTTCATCTAAGACCAACATTCATTGCATATTTCAAATGGATATATCGATATACATTGGTTTTGGGAATCTTCAAAGCCCACTGGAAATTCAAAATTTTGTACTAATTTTCCTTGTGCATCAAACATAAATGTTTGGTTGTTGCCATGTGAATGCATCAAGATAGAACCCTCCTTGTTGACTGCTACATCATGGAGTCCCATCTCAGCTATGATAGAATAGTCCCTTCCAGAAATAGGAACTCTATCCCATTGGCCACTGTCTTCATTTAAAATCCACATTTGATCATTTTTGCTGGTTGTCAAAATCACTCTACCATCATTCCTTGTTAAGCACCATGCAAAACTATCTGATTCTCTTTGATATTCAAATGGAATGTCAGTTAACTTCCATTTTCTTTGTTCCAAATTAAATACGACAACACCATATGATAAGTTATTTTTCCAATTCACGAATCAAAGCAGATGAAAAAACATGAATAGTCCATCTATCTGTTTGTGAATCATAAGTTTCCATTTTCACACAATTCAAAGAGGGGTGCCCAAGTAGAAGACAAACTCCTGTTGTCAGAACCAATTACTAGTGCCCTGAACCACGAACCCTGAGAGATCCAAGCTGAAGGCCTTGGAATTTTTTTCAGATTCCCAATAGCAGGATTACAAATATAGAGATTATGATCCGTGCAATTATGGTAGCAGCATAAGCTTTCAGTGACACGAAAACAACAAACCCCATATATAACACCAATACCCATGATATTATCACTAGAAGGAATCTCTGGAAAAACATCGAATTCCTTGAAACGATGTGGTTGAAACTTCATAGGAAGTTTTAGAAAAACTAAATTTCTTTCAGCACACCACAGCTCTGCAGCCCTCCCACCACTGTAGAATTAATGTTTTATTAAAAAAGCAGGGGCACGAAATACCTGGTTTTGGTTAGAGAGCAGATAATTCCAGCGTTTACAAACAATATTTAACCTGTTTATGCTCAGAAAAGGTAAGCGTGAAAAAAATCCGGCAACAAATCCTCTGGGAGTTCTTTACCTGTATCTCCAGAAATAACCATTTTTTCCTCTGTATGTCTTATTTTCCTTTTTCACCTCTTTTGAAAATACAAATCCTAAACTCTATAAAACTTTGGTAGTGCGGTAGTTACTATTATTAGTCTTTGATAAAAGAAGATAAAAAGCGTGGACAGTGGAGGTAATGTAATGGCAGTTTGTAGCCATTCCGAATTACAAAAGAGATATCATCTACAGCTAAGTCGCTTCCACCTTGCGCTAATTAGGCAGTCACCACTCAATTCGACATGTTGTTCACCTGAGTTTCACCTGAGTTTTTTCCCATCGGTGACCCAATTCTCCTTTCTTGACTTTGCATCCACTAAATACACCGGTCTTTCCTCTACCATTTGGGAAGCAAAACTCAAATCCTTCTCTCACTCCACTTATTCCACTTCCATCTCCCCAAAAAGTTGGATCTTGCCCCATGAACAAATGGTACGATGACAAATGCAAGTCTCTACATCCAGGACTTCAATATTCTTTCACCCAGTGCTCTCAAATCCTCTACCCGGACCTCAAAGCTTCTTATCGCCGTCTCCTCCATCGCAAGAAACGACTCTTTGTCCCTCATAGAAGCCAAGAACTTTCTGCTCTCCTTGCCCACTCCCCTAAACAATTATGGCATACCATCCTTCCCCGATGCTCCCCTCTTCCATCTTTTCTCGACCCTACATCCATGTTCTTTCACACTTCCAACCCTTATGACATTCCAGGGCAAGGCCAAATTCATGCTAACTCCCCACCCTCTTCCTATTACCTGTTCTTAGACAGAGATATTAGAGAGGCCAATTGGATGATGAACAACAACAAAGAAACTGATGAGGAAGGCTACCAAGCAGAGTTCTTTAAGCACGGTTTCTGTGCTTTGGTTAACTACTTGGCTGATCTCTTCAACCATGTAGTTCGCGAAGGTTTTCCACTGGCATTGTCACACCACATCATCCATCTGTTCCACAAATCAGGCTCTAGCTCAAATCCAAATAACTAGAGAACGATCATGGTGGGCCACACATTATCGAAGTTGTATGCTACTGTTCTAAATAGGAAGATGTCCAGTGAACTTGAGCAGAGACAACTCAGAGCTAGGGGATAGGTAGGTTTTCGACTGGCTCAATAGACCATTGACCACATCTTCACCCTTCACACTAAGATTGAGGAGGCATGACACCGCTCTTCGAAAGTCTATTGTTTTTTCGTGGATTTTCGGAAAGATTTTGACTCTGTTCCGAGGGAAGCTTTACTCTAGAGACTTGGAGATATTTTCATCTCAGCGACCTTATTGAAAACTATTATGTGCCTATATGAGTCCATCCTTGGTCATCTGCGTATGGCTCATGGGATGTCTGATTTTATCTGAAACACTATCGGTGTTAAAGGGTTATGGGATATACTCTTCACCGTGTTCGAGGCTTTGCGGATACAGCGAAGTAGGGACCGAGTGTCTTACTTGGCATATTGCTCTTCTAAGACTATTTCTCATTCTACTCCTCGAAATTTGGAGCTAGATGTTGGTTTAGAGGAGTTTCAGATCTCTTAGAATCAGTGGGCATTCAGTGGGATCGTCTCCCTCCTTTCCGATATTCCTTAGATGATTCTGGTCACATTTTACCTACTAGACATGAGCTAAACAAGATCATCAGGGAGGACATCTACAAGCAGTTCGTCCAGGTCACTTGGGTCAATCCTCCAGCAAGGTTGCGTCCAAAGATGGCCTTCTACGCTGAGCACTTCTTGGAGTGAGAGACAGGCTCATTGCTTGACCCCAGTAGATGTTTCACCATTGGATGCATGCTATTCGCTTTCCTCTAGGCTAGTTCAGAGTAGGCTCTCATAGACTTCAGGTAGAGACAGACCGCCAGATAGATAGACTAGACATAATCTGCTAGGTATGTCATTTACAAGATATTGAGACCGAGGTGCACTTCATTTTTGGATGCCCTGTCTACTACGAGACCAGATAAAGGTTCCATTTATTGTTCAAAGGTTCTCATATCCTTGTCGATTTTTTCAAGTATCTCGATTAGAGATGTTTGGCACTATATATGCAGGAGGCTCTCAAGTTTCGAGCGCATATTCTTTAGCCTCCCATCATACCAGATCCCACACAGAGGATCACGACATTTTTCAAGGTACTACCTTCAGACAGGGGCACAAAGAGATCGATTGATACCAGTTCATATCCATGCTCTAGATCAGTGAGGATCCGTGGAACTTCACCCTGCCACATGAGATTTCAGCAATAAATCCATCTCAGATCCGTTCATGGGAGACATACTAGGTCCTCCAAACATCAGCAGTGCGCGAACTCCCCCAGGAAATGATCTAGCAGACAGTGCGCACTTTCCACCGACCCTTCATCAGGCTAATAGACTTTGTTGAATTTCTTCAATGTTCTTTTAGCCTCAGATGTCAGGAGAGATAGGTTTGATCTTCAAATCCATTAGCTCCTCGATCTTCTCCGCTAGGAAATTACATACATTATATTTATATGTTCTTGCATTGTACCTTTTATATTCATGCATTGTATCTTTATAGAAGACCGTTTGATTATCCCGCATTGTATGAACATCATTGTACTCAACAGTCTCTTTAACCTACTTTGTGATTATTAATTAGACATCAATATAATTATATTATCTTATCTTATCTCCATATTCATTTGAGATAAGAAATATACATCGCTCTAGACAATCTTACTAAATATTAATTTAACAATAAAAAATTATTAATTTAAGTACAGTTTTCGATATTCATTGGTTTGAAGTAGATTTATAGCCTTCCTCTTTGTGATTCGTCAAAAAAAAATATGTGATGACAACAACATAACGTGAACTTTGCATGTGCTTATCTCAAGTTTATTAATTAATAACAAGTTTTCTCTTTCTCTTAAGTTGAAATAATGTTTTTATTATATTTGTATTTCTCCACGTAGAATATATATATATATATATATATATATATATATATATATATATATATATATTATTTGATTTATTTAAATATAAAATAAAATATTTTATTTATTTGATTCATAATTTACATATAAAGATTTTAATCGTGGTATAGAAGTATTATAAAAACTTTATAATTGGATTAAATTTTGGTAGATCAAACCAATAAAAAACAAGCTTTACCACGGTGATGTGTGAAAAATGCGCACACTGCTGCTCCGTTCTTGAGCTGCGGTACCCCTCTAGAGTCAGCGGCTTCTTCTTCCCGAGCCGTGCCTGGTCT